>SJYG01000424.1:2711089-2733587 GCA_006410535.1 Litocranius walleri
GGGCGCAACTTAAAAAAGGTGAGAATTGCAAGTTCAGTTTTTGCTGTTGGCCTTATTCAGTCGCTCAGCCGCTCAGCCGTGTCTGACCCTTTGCAACCCCATGGACTGCAGCATGCCAGGCTTCCCAGTCCTTCACTTCCTCCCAGAGTTGCCGCAAACTCTTGTCCATCGAGCCGGTGATGCCATCCAACCATCTCATCCTCTGCCAACCCTCTTCTCTTGCCTTCCATCTTTCCCAGCATCGGGGTCTTCTCCAATGAGTTGGTTCTTCACCATCAGGTGTGAGGGGCAAAATGAGGGCTGAGACAGCACCTCACATAGTTCTGAGACCGCTCCAAACACGCAGGCGAGGAAGGTCGATACATATATGATTTTGGCGAAGGGGGAGTTCACGCAATAACAATTTTTGTAGAAAGTTTTTGTGGGTCTTCTGAAATTTGTGCTAGTCACAAGGAGGCATCATCACCGTGAAGGATTTTAGTGTTTTTTCTAGATATGATGAGATACGAGAATTGGGCTCATGAAATTAGCTCCTGAAAAACATCTAAATATCTAAAAAGCTCTCACGCCAGTTTCTCCAGAAGCACAAATGCCTTATCCCTGCTCTCCACCCTCAACTCCTTTCAGGGGATGTTGAAGGTCAGCAGCTGCAGCAGTGCTTGATTTAATCTTTGTAGAGGAGGATGGCATGGAGGAGGCAATGGCACCTCAAGCCAGTACTCTTGCCTGGAAAAGCCCATGGATGGAGGAGCCTGGTGGGCTGCAGTCCACGGGGTCACGAAGAGTTGGACACGACTGAGCGACTTCATTTTCACTTTTCACTTTTTACCTTCATGCATTGGAGAAGGAAATGGCAACCCACTGCAGTGTTCTTGCCTGGAGAATCCCAGGGACGGGGGAGCCTGGTGGGCTGCCGTCTCTGGGGTTGCACAGAGTCGGACACGACTGAAGCGACTTAGCAGCAGCAGCAGCAGCAGCAGTGATGGCAAGTCTCAGTTTGCAGCTGATACGGGGAGCTCTAACACAGCTGTGCACGGTAGGCGTAACTGACTAGGACCCACACGCAAAATAACGGTCGCTGTGATGTATCTTTTCCTTCTGCTCCTTGTGGATCTGAATTGAATTACCCCCTCAAATATGCCTCTGCCAGAAGCTGGTTCTGTTGCTCAGTCGTATCCGACTCTTGCGACCCCATGGACTGCAACCCACCAGGTTCCTCCGTCCATGGGATTCTCCAGGCAAGAATACTGGAGTGGGTTGCCATTTCCTTCTCCGTGGGATCTTTCCAACCCAGGAACTGAACCTGGGTCTCCTGCACGGCAGGCCGATTCCTTACCAACTGAGATAGCAGGGAAGCCCTGATTCAAAGCTATGTTAGCAGTGGGCAGAGCTACCTAACAAACATTCACAATGTATGAGTTGAGAGCTATGCTTCATTTGCCGGGAATTTTTAGGACTTTAAGCCTGGGAGGCGGCATCTCAAATGGCCCTGAGTGCCCTGCTCCAAGGAGGCATGGGGAGGAATCAGATGACAGACAAGTTTTGCAAGAAAGGGCAGGTAGTCTGAACATCAAACGATTCTTCTTAACTGAAGGAAGATCAGATATCTCAAGTTAGGGAATCAAGTGTGTTTCTGTTTACAGGAAGATATAAGGGTCTAGGCTCACTGAAATCATTCCTCTGATCTGTACCACAGCTGCTGAGGAGCCTCCAGGTGGTTCAGAGGTAAAGAGTCCGCCTGCCAGTGCAGGAGACACAAGAGACATGGGTTCAGTCCCTGGGTCCAGAAGATCTGCTGGAGGAGGAAACGGCAGCCCACTCCAGTGTTCTTGCCTGGAGAATCCCATGGACAGAGGAGCCTGGAGGGCTACAGTCCATGGGGTTGCAAGAGTCAGACACAACTGAGCACACAGCTATGGGGGGGCCAGTATCCTGTGTCTTCGAATCCTGAGCTTCCTCAGGGCTCACTGGCTCACCATCCATGGTGGTTGCATGAGCTAATGACTCAGTTCAGTTCAGTCCTCCAGTCATGTCCGACTCTGTGCGACCCCATGGACTGCAGCACGCCAGGCCTCCCTGTCCATCACCAACTCCCAGAGTTCACCCAAACTCATGTCCATCGAGTCAGTGATGCCATCCAACCATGTCACCCTCTGTCGTCCCCTTCTCCTCCTGCCCTCAATCTTTCCCAGCATCAGGGTCTTTTTCAATGAGTCAGTTCTTTGCATCAGGTGGCCGAAGCATTGGAGTTGCGGCCTCAGCATCCATCCTTGTAATCAATATTCAGGACTGATCTCCTTTAGGACGCACTGATTGGATCTCCTTGCAGTCCAAGGAACTCTCAAGAGTCTTCTCCAACACCACAGTTCAAAAGCATCAATTCTGATGACTGTGACACCCTTTCTTTAGTGATAACGGCAGGAAAGATTCCATTTCGCACCATGGATCTCCTGGCCCTGAGTTTAACCATATGTTACGTTTGGAAGGGCATTGAATCTGCTCCTCATATTTCTCAGAGGTCACTGTGAGCTATAGGAGGATGGTGGATAGAAGCGACGACTTTGAGCTTCAACACTCTCTATATCTGTGTGTGTTTATGAGGCAGCGTTCATTTTAGATGAGATTAACCAGCGTGCACATGAGATATCCGATGTCATCTTAATGCCCTTAAGAGAAACCCACTGGCAATACCAATCTCATAATATTTTTGATGACAGCCATCGCTGTGGGTGTGTTTACTGCCTGAAGTTTCAGATATGACCTCTAGGCACTGAACTAAGTTTTCATTTATCTGTCAGACATTTATCTGCGTAAACATTTTTTTTTCCCCCTCTTGGAATTATGTTTGAAGGTGTCGAGTAACTCAGGATTTATTTTAACATAAACCTTTCACGGTGTCCTTTCAAAAGTGTCTGTTCTCAACGTAAAAGCAAATGCTGCTGAGATGTGCTGTGAGCTTCACAAACGAGGAGCATTTTAATGAGCTCATTCTTTTCCTTGTTATCTGGAACGGCGTTTGGGGAGTGGAAAAGCACGCAGGATAAATGGAGGTGAGAAAGAGGCTGCTTTTTGAAAACGTTTTATGTTGTACTGGGATACAGCTGATTAACAATGTTGTGATAGTTTCAGGTGGGCAGTCAAGGGTCTAAGTTGTCCACGTACACGTATCCATTCTCCCCCAAACTCCCCTCCCATCCAGCCTGCCACGTGACACTGAGCAGAGTCCCCTGTGCTGGACAGCAGGTTGTTGCTGGTTCTCCATGTTAAACACAGCAGTGTGTCCATGTCCATCCCAGACTCCCTGACTATCCCTTCCCCCATCCTCCCCCCTGGTGACCATAAGGTGATTACAGAGGACTGAGCAGAGTTCCCTGTGCTGGACAGCAGGTCCTTGCTGGTTCTCCATGTTAAACACAGCCGTGTGTCCATGTCCATCCCAGACTCACTGACTATCCCTTCCCTCACCCTTCCCCCAGCAATCACAAGTTCACCCTCTAGGTCTGTGAGTCTGTTCCTGTTTCGTAAGTAAGTTACTTTGCATCGTGCCTTCTGAGATTCCATATATAAGGGATGTCATACCATATTTCTCCTCCAGGAGGCACGGCACTGTTTTCGAGGATACACAGAGACAGGTAAACGTACATATGTTCATGAACACATGCGTGGATAGTCATGCCGTGACACGTGCATGCGTACACTGACACACCAGTGCATGTACAGACGTGCATTCAGTCACAAACATGCAGAAACACACGCACGTCTACAGATGCACACAAATGCGTGTACACACACGCTTATACACAAACGAAACACACGCGTGCATAGAAACACACATGCATGCACACACACACAACCCAACACACTAAGGTGAAACACAGTACCCGGGTCAGAGCCAGATGGGGGATGTGGCAGAAGGGGCCCGTGGCTGGCACCGCCTGGGACCAAGACCCAGGAGACAAGCAGGCTGCAGTCTGCAAAGCAGAGAAGACCCGAGTGCGATCCCTGGGTCGGGAAGATCCCTTGGAGGAGAGAATGACATCCCACTCCAGTGTTCTTGCCTGGAGAATCCCATGGACAGAGGAGCCTGGTGGGCTACAGTCCACGGTGGAGTCTCAAAGAGTTGGACACGACTGAGTGACTAACACTTCACCTTTTACTAGCTTGGCAGGGAGGCTTTGCAGGAACTCTGAGTGTCCCTGACTATGATCTTTGGGGTGGGTTTCCGGCCCCGCCCCCAGGAGCAAGGGAAAGCTCCCAGGAACATGTGTAGCCTGTGTTTCTTCATTCTTCCGCATTGCTTTTGCCCAGAGGACCCGTGAATGTGTCTCACTGGTTTCCTCTGTGTGGGTGCTGGGGTGGGTGGCGTTCTGTAACTAATTCCACCTGCTTACACCCCATCAGGCTGCCCTGACGGGTGTGAGCACTGTGCTGTGTTCACGCTGAGAGGGGATCCTCCAATCAGGTGCTCCTGGAGTTGACATTTGAAAGATTAATGGTGCAAGAGGACAGCATCACAGAGAGGAAGGGCTCAGGGACTTTGTGCGGCTGCCATGCCATGCTGGATTTTTAGCTCTGGATGAATGTAACCCTACGTATAACGGACCTGCTGGGACTTTGCGTGAGCTTCATGTTTTCACGTCTCAAATTTTAATGAGCATGGCTTCAATATATATGCATGCATGGCTCCAAACACAGCAGCACGAGAGAGACCTAGAAAATACTTATTATCTACCTATATCCATCTGTCGTTCAAAGCACCTACTTATCATATGTACCTACCCACCTATCAAACTATCTACCTACCAATAACATCTACCTACCTACTGATCTCATCTATCTACCTACCCACCTATCAAACTATCTACCTACCAATAACATCTACCTACCTACTGATCTCATCTATCTACCTACCTACTTACTTAACTATCTATCTACCTACCTATCATACGTGCCTACCTATCAAACTTGTCTATCTAAGTATCTTATATTTCTACCTACGTACCTATGACATCTATCTATATATGTACATGGGACAACAGACTGGTTCCAAATAGGAAAAGGAGGACGTCAAGGCTGTATACTGTCACCCTTCTTGTTTAACTTCTATGCAGAGGATATCATGAGAAATGCTGGACTGGAAGAAGCACAAGCTGGAATCAAGATTGCCAGGAGAAATACCAATAACCTCAGATACGCAGATGACACCACCTTTATGGCAGAAAGTGAAGAGGAACTAAAAAGCCTTTTGATGAGAGTGAAAGAGGAGAGTTAAAAAGTTGGCTTAAAGGTCAACATTCAGAAAACGAAGATCATGGCATCCGGTCCCATCACTTCATGGGAAATAGATGGGGAAACAGTGGAAACAGTGTCAGACTTCATTTTCTTGGGCTCCAAAATCACTGCAGATGGTGACTGCAGCCATGAAATGAAAAGATGCTTACTCTATGGAAGAAAAGCTATGACCAACCTAGACAGCCTATTAAAAAGCAGAGACATTACTTTGCAGACAAAGGTCCGTCCAGTCAAGGCTATGGTTTTCCCAGTGGTCATGTATGGATGTGAGAGTGGGACCATAGAGAAAGGTGAGCAGTGAAGAATTAATGCTTTTGCACTGCGGTGTTGGAGAAGACTTCTGAGAGTCCCTTGGACTGCAAGGAGATCCAACCAGTCCATTCTGAAGGAGATCAGTCCTGAACATTCATTGGAAGGACTGATGCTGAAGCTGAAACTCCAATACTTTGGTTACCTGATGCTAAGAGTTGACTCATTGGAAAAGACCCTGATGCTGGGAAAGATTGAAGGTAGGAGGAGAAGGGGACGACAGAGGATGAGATGGTTGGATGGCATCACCATCTTGATGGACATGAGTTTGAGCGAGCTTCAGGAAATGGTGATGGACAGGGAGACCTGGTGTGCTGCAATCCATGGGGTTGCAAAAAGTCGGACACGACTGAGTGACTGAAATGAGGTGATGGATGTATCCATTTACCTACCTACCTATGACATCTATCCATGTCTATCGTCCTACCTACCTACCTACCTATCACATCTATCTTTCCATCTACCTACCTGCGTATCACATCTGTCTATGGATCCTACCTACCCACCTATGACACCTACCCATCTCTGTATCTTTGTGTCTACCTACCTATGACATCTATCCATGTGTCTGTCTTTCTGTCTGCTTACCTACCTAACATGTCTATGTATCTATGTACCTATGGATGGATGGATAGGTTACATGGAGAGAGAGAGAAAAGATAGGTAGATAAATCAGGGTAGGTAGATACATACTTAGATGATGGATGGATAATAGATAAATGATGTATAGATATCTATCATCTAAGTATCTACCTAGCTACCTCGGTCTATTTAGCTATCTGCTCTCTCTCTCCATATAATCTAGCCATTCATCCATCCATTAATCTGTTTTTTATCCATTTGTCTATCTGTCCATTCATCCATATCTATGTATCTATGTACTGCAAGGAGATCCAACCAGTCCATTCTGAAGGAGATCAGCCCTGGGATTTCTTTGGAAGGAATGATGCTAAAGCTGAAACTCCAGTACTTTGGCCACCTCATGCGAAGAGTTGACTCATTGGAAAAGGCTCTGATGCTGGGAGGGATTGGGGGCAGGAGGAGAAGGGGACGACAGAGGATGAGATGGCTGGATGGCATCACCGACTCAATGGACATGGGTTTGGGTGAACTCCGGGAGTTGGTGATGGACAGGGAGGCCTGGCATGCTGCGATTCATGGGGTCGCGAAGAGTCAGACACGACTGAGCGACTGAACTGAACTGAACTGAACATGTATGTATAAACTGTACCTGTCTCTGTTTTATCTACCATCTACCTATATCTATCATCTATATACTTGACTATCGTCTGTCTCAGATATCATCTTTCCATTATTTATCATCTATTAAGGATTTATCATGTATCTGGGCTTCCCTGCTAGGTCAGTTGGTAAAGAATCCGCCTGCAATGCAGGAGACCCCGGTTTAATTCCTGGGTTGGGAAGATCCCCTGGAGAAGGGATAAGCTCCCCACTCCAGCATTCTTGGGCTTCCCTGGTGGCTCAGCTGGTAAAGAATCTGCCTGCAAGGCAGGAGACCTGGGTTTGATCCCTGGGTTGGGAAGATCCCCTGGAGAAAGGAAAGGCTCCCCACTCCAGTATTCTGGCCTGGAGAATTCAATGGACTGTATGGTCCACAGGGTCACAGAGAGTCGGACACGACTGAGCGACTTCCACTTTCACTGTTTCAGTACCATCTATCTAGCATTTATCATTCATCTGACATCTACTTATCAATGTCTCATCTACCCATCCACCTCTTGGTCATATATCATAACTGCTATGGAAATGGCTTCCGTATGTAGTCAACTAGCGCTCTCACATACGCAGATTCCATTTTGGTTAAGCACTCTGTAGTGTGAGTTACCAGAGAAGGCAATGGCACCCCACTCCAGTACTCTCGCCTGGAAAGTCCCATGGGCAGAGGAGCCTGGAAGGCTGCAGTCCATGGGGTTGCGGAGAGTGACTTCACTTTCACTTTTCTCTTTCACGCATTGGAGAAGGAAATGACAACCCACTCCGGTGTTCTTGCCAGGAGAATCCCAGGGACGGGGGAGCCTGGTGGGCTGCTGTCTACGGGGTCGCGCAGAGTCGGACACGACTGAAGCAACTTAGCAGCAGCAGCAGCAGCACTGTGAGTTACAGACAACTTCAAAGAATAGTGCAGGTCAGCCCTTAAGAATTTCCTAGGTGTACAGGAGAGGCCCTGGAGAAGGAAAAGGCAACCCAGTCCAGTATTCCGGCCTGGAGAATCCCATGGACAGAGGAACCTGGCGGGCTACAGTCCACAGTGTTGCAAAGAGTCAGACACAACTGAGCAACTGAGCGCACCATAGGAAGGGGACGGGACATGCAAGCCCATGGCCTTCCTTTTCGGAAGGGGGACACCCAGTGGCTGTGACGCCCCTAACTGGATCTGTCCTCTGAGTTTTCTGAAACTGCAGTGACCGTTGAGCAACCTAATATCCTCATGAACCATCTGGTCATTGGTATGCATCAACCCGAAGACCTCCCTGGTGCCTCACTGGTAAAGAATCCAATGCCGATGCAGGCAATCAGGAAGATCCCCTGGAGGAGGAAATGGCAACCCACTCCAGGATTCTTGCCTGGAGAATCCCACGGACAGAGGAGGCTGGAGGGTACAGCCTCTGGGGTCGCAAAAGAGTCAGACACAACTTAGTGACTATTCAACAAATGCATCAAGCTGACTACAACACAGCATATACGATGAGTACTTACCCCCTGAATCTCCAGCTGCTTTTTGAATTACATTTGTCTGCGACACACACCTGGAGCACCATTCAGGACCAAGGAGTCAGGAAGAGAATGACCTTCCCTGCGTGTGCAGGAAACGACCACTTCCCATGCAGGAGGCGACCAGCCTGTGATTTACATCTTAAAGCTACCACCATCTTTTGAACAAACAACTATATTTAAACCAATGTATGCAGGAAAAAAAAAAAAAACATGTTAAAATATACATCTAAGAGTTATGGAGAAACAATACCTGATTGTCATGACTTCTGGTTCATAACCACCTAATGTAATTTCTCTGACAATTGTAGGAAGGAAACTCAACTTTAGAATTTCCCTGGGAGCATGGGAGTGACTTTAGAATAAAACTGCTTTAAAGTTCCCTGACAGGAGTGAGTTAAGAACTAAGCTTTTTACTCTCTAGGAAAATAACTTTTGATTCAGGATACAAAAAAAAAAGTACCTAGTTTGACTTTTGTGAATCTGCATCTGAGTGTTTTCCTAGCAGAAAGACTTCCAAGAAAACCCCTATTTTCTGATGTGCATTTTCTTTCCCTACGTGAAACTTTTCTTGGAAGTTCCTCGTTGGACACTAGAATTTTTGAGTTGACACCAAGCTAGTAGGGTTTGTCTGGGGACCCTTGGACTTTCCATAAAGAGGGGTCTCCAGGCTTTCATGAATAAAGCGTTCCTGCCAGACCTTAACTGTGAGTCTACTCTCAATTTTGTCCTTATTATGGCATCACCAACTCAAAGGACATGAATTTGGGTAAACTCTGGGAGTTGGTGATGGACAGGGAAGCCTGGCGTGCTGCAGTCCACGGGGTCGCATAGAGCTGGACACGACTGAGCGACTGAACTGACCTGCACTGAACTGATGTGATTTGGGGCAACTTGGGTAACTTCTGAATGTGACATCGTCACATGTCTTATTTCCTAATTTCTCCCTGTCCAATTGCATCCAAAAAGTTGTGATGTGCTTTGCTGCAGCAGAAATTCAAATCTTCCACCTCCAGTGAAGTGATGTGGAGTGCAAGTTGCTCAGTCGCGTCTGAATCTTTGCGACTCCATGGACTGCTGGAGCGGGTGGCCTTTCCCTTCTCCAGGGGGTCTTCCCTACCCAGGGATCAAACTCAGGTCTCCTGCATTGCAGGCAGATTTTTTACCAGCTGAGCCACCAGGGAAGCCCAAGAATACTGGAGTGGGTAGCCTTTCCCTTCTCCATGGGGTCTTCCCTACCCAGGGATGGAACCCAGGTCTCCCACATTGCAGGCAGATTCTTTACCAGCTGAGCCACCAGGGAAACCCAAGAATACTAGAGTGGGCAGCCTTTCCCTTCTCCAGGGGATCTTCCCAACCCAGGAATCAAACCAGGGTCTCCCACATTGCACGTGGATTCTTTACCAGCTAAACCACGAGGGACGAATACCCCACATCTAGAGTGTCCCCACAGGTGGAATACTAACCTTCATCAGATTCCCTATTTTTGTTTCTTTTCCGTGACGGTATTGATAACAAGCAGAGAACTGACCCTTACTTAAAAATCATAATGTGGGCTTTCCCCAGTGGCTCTGTAGATAGATAGCAAGATACAGGTTCGATCCCTGGTCCAGGAAGATCCCACCTGCCTCGGAGCTACTGAGTCCGTGCATCACAACTGTTCAGCCTCTGCTCTGGGGCCTGGCAGTGCCAACTTGGACTTACAGTCCAACCTCCACAGCAAGAGAGACCCCCACAATGAGAAGCCTGCACAGTGAAACCAGAGAAAGCCCTCCGCACAGAGCAGTGAAATCCCAACACAGACAAAATAAATAAATAAATTATTAAAAATGATCATGCTGTGTAAAGCCTGCATGGGCAGAACCGAGGGGCTATCTGATCTACCACCTGACTTGTAATGGTGCCTGCAGGACTGTGTCCAAAAATGAACCGCCACCTCACCTTAGGGCTGTCTGCTTTCCCGAAGCAGAACGAATCTTACTCTCAATATGCTTCAAGCATCCACGGGATGTTCCCGTTTCCTACAGAAGTGCTGTGTGTGTTCAGTCCTGTCCAACTCTTTGCAACCCCACAGACCGTGTAGCCCGCCAGGCTCCTCTGTCCACGGGGTCTCCCAGGCAAGAACACTGGAGTGGGTCGTCACTCCGTTCTCCAGGGGATCTTCCCGACCCAGGGATTGAAGAAGCTGCGTCTCTTGACTCTCTCTCAGCACCGGCAGGTGGGTTCTTTACCACTAACGCCATCTGGGAAGCCCTTGAGATCCCATTTCCATTTTTACTCAACTGCTGCCCACACGCACGCAGTACGTTGACCTGTATGCCTGAGGTGATCAAACAGTATTTGTGCAACTGATGTGCTGAATTCCAAGCCCTGTCTTATGTGATGAATGAATCCATTTCACATTCATCCAAGGAGCTGACATCATAAACAGTAAGAGTTCTGTTTCATTTTTTTTTTCCCCATCCCTCCGAACTCAATGGAACAGCTGCTCATCTTGGGAAAAACTGATGGTGGGAAGAGAAGGGGATGACAGAGGATGAGAGGGTTGGATGGCATCACCAGCTCCACGCACATGAGTTTGAGTGACTCAATCCACGTGAATGTGTGCAAACTCCGAGAGATGGTGAAGGGCAGGGAAGCCTGGTGTGTGCTATAGTCCATGGGGTTGCAAAGAGTCAGATACAACTCAGCAACTGAACAGTGACGACAAGGAGAGAGTTAACTTTATTTTCTTGGGACAACTTCTCTCTCGTATTTTCTCAGTTGTCAACGGCCAACGTATTCTGTTCTCCGAAATACTCACAACTCCTTTCCCCTATGGGAGCAGGGATCTGCATTCTCAGCTATGTTCCCAGGATCACTGTTTCTCCTGTTTCAGCGTCTTTTTTGGTTCACAAACACCGCTTAGCAACAGTGACAAGTTCGGTTCAACATTCCAATCTGTTTTAATAATCCTTTCTGACTTTTCTCAAGTAAGCGAGAGATGGTTAAGTGCTTCCAGACCTGGGAATGTGCTCTGCTGGGAATATCCTAGGAGAAATGTGGAATATTCTCGGGTTGTTCCCTGAAATCCAGCTCATGGTCTACGATGGAGGCCGAGCATGCTTACTGGAAATGAATATTAGTCACATTCGGCCAGAGCAGCTTACGCCCTGAGCTGTTTCATTGTCATCTTTGGCAAAAGATCAAGCGATGCGTGTCAAGGTGACTTCTAACTAGCCACTGGTAAGATCCAATCTCTCTAGTTTTTTTTTTTCGGGACGCCCCATTTTCCTGCCTTAAAACTTTGTAAATCAAGTGACACATATATATACCCATGGCTGATTCATGTCGGTGTATGGCAAAAAACACTACCATATTGTAAAGTAATTAGCCTCCGATTAAAATAAATAAGTTAAAAAACAAAAAAACTCTGTAAATCAAGTGAATTTTGCTCTTCTATTCTGCTCTCTTTCTTTCCCTCATTCTATAACCTTGCCCTCTTTTGGGGAAAAGTTTTTTTTTTTTTTTCTCCAGCTTTCATTATTTGGGCTTAGACATAATAATAAAAGTAAACCATATCCATCTTCTGCCAAGTATACCAAAGCAAGATTTTCTTCTTTCACAATCGTAGTCAATTGCCTCAAAGTTACACACATAATGTACAATTAGAAAACCACTGTAGTAGAGCAGAAGATAAAAACGCCCCAGGCTCCTTCTTTTAGCTAAAAACAAAAAATAACTCTTACGTAAAATATCTGCTGGTAAATTAAGACCAGGTTTCGTATTATTTTGGTTGATTCTAAGTCAGAGGCCGTTAAGTCGAATTCTGAAAACTTATATCCCTTCTCCGAAATTTCTGCTGACCTCTAAAATTCCTCATCCTAAGTCTAAAAAGATGTAAAAGAGTCCACAGAAAATTGCAGTGTATCCATTTTGATTCCCAGCACAGAATACTTCAACAAACTCAATTTAACAGGTCAGAAGATCCGCATGTATTTTTCCAGTCTCTGAAATTCTACTTCCATATCACTTTTCTTAGAGAAGCAATTCAATGATTTACATTTCCTTGTAAGAAAAATCTACTCCAATTAGCATTTCTTTCTTTCTTTTCAGCGGTGACACATAGTATGTGGGATCTTAGTTCCCTGACCAGGGACTGAACCCATGTTCAATGCAGTGGAAGCCCAGAGTCCAAACCACTGGACCAGCAAGGAAGGCCACATTCACCCTAATTAACAGGACTGTGAGTGCAGCCATGAAATTAAGACACCTTCTCCTTGGAAGAAAAGCTATGACTAACCTAGACAGCATATTAAAAAGCAGAGACATCATTTTGCTGACAAAGGTCCATTTAGTCAAAGTTATGTTGTTTTTTTTTTCCAGTAGTCATGTATGGATGTAAGAGTTGGACCACAAAGAAGGCTGAGCGCCGAAGAACTGATGCTTCTGAACTGTGGTGTTGGAGAAGACTCTTGAGAGTCCCTTGGACTGCAAGGAGATCCAACCACTCAGGCCTAAAGGAAATCAATTGTGAATATTCATTGGAAGGACTGGTGCTGAAGCTGAAGCCCCAGTACTTTGGCCACCTGATGCGGAGCCAACTCATCAGAAAAGCCTCTGATGTTGGGAAAGACTGAGGGCGGGAGGAGAAGGGGACGGCAGAGAATGAGATGGTTGGATGGCATCACCGACTTGATGGCCATGAGTTTGGGTAAGCTCCGGGAGTTGGTGATGGACAGGGAAGCCTGGAGTGCTGCGGTCCATGGGGTTGCAAAGAGTCGGACATGACTGAGCAAGTTAACAACAGCAGCACTCGGAAGGACAAGTCAAAACCAATGAGCTTGCGGAATCCCTTACACATTTCTAGTTCTACTGGTGCACTGCAGATTGATGTAACTTTTTTTTTTGGTGGGGTGGCGGGGCATCCCGTAAGGCAATTATTTTTATAAGATCAGCGAGACTACAGTATCGCAAATAAAAGTGTGAAATGCAGAGAAGTCAAGGTCTTGTCGACTGGATGAAAACTCTGCACTGGCTGTGACTGTCCTAAACAGAGGGATTGATTGGTGGGGGCAGGAAATCCAGAAATTGCTTCCAGGCTACTGCCTGTAGTGGTGTTAATGGACAAATACATGCTCACTGATTTGTTCCAGACGTGTCCTCGAATGTACCATACAGTTCCCTCTGTAACCCCCGCCCCCCGCCCCCTAGCTGAGTCAGAACTCCGGAATCTATTTGTCCATCTAAGGATGCTGACCCCAAACCAACATGAGATCTCGCTGTGCAAAGGAATTTCCAGGAGGGCACACATTGCATCCGTTTCAGAAGGAAGGCAAAACAAGGGGAAGACGAGTGTGAAGAGATCCTGGGATCGCCCACCATCTGGTTTCGATGTGGTGCTGTGTTTATTTTCAGCATGGAACTTGCCATTATCCAAGTGGCTGGTGGGTGAAAGATTTTCATTCAGGCAACCATTTTTGTAACAGGTAACATTCCAGCTGTCGTTCCCAAGACCACGTCCCAGGGCTCCATGAAGATACACTTATGGTAGGAAACCCCGTCTCCCACGTTTCTTCGGAGACTTGCAAAAATCCTTCTGAATGGATCCCACGTGTTCTAGGGTGGCTAAGGTATATCATTGGAAAAGACCCTGATGCTGGGAGAGACTGAAGGTGGGAGAAGAACGGGACGAGAGGATGAGATGGCTGGACAGCATCGCCGACTCAATGGACATGAGTTTGAGTAAGCTCCAGGAGTTGGTGATGGACAGGGAGGCCTGGCGTGCTGCAGTTCATGGGGTCGCAAAGAGTCGGACACGACTGAGTGACTGAACTGAACTGAACGGAAGGTATATCAGGCTCTGGCGGGAGGGCAAGTAAGCTTGGAAGAATCCCATTTCCCCCTAGCCCAGCCCAGCGCCTTCTCAATATTGTCAAGTCCCTTAGATTCCATGCAGTGGTCAAAAAAGTCAATTAACTCAAAATAAAGATGAGCTGAATTCACTTGATAACCGTTAAGTGTTAGTTGCTCAGTTACATCCAACTCTTTGCAACCCCACGGAGTGCAGCCCACCAGGCTCCTCTGTCCATGGGATTCTCCAGGCAAGAATAGCAGAGTGGGTTGCCATTTCCTCCACCAGGGGATCTTCCCAATCCAGGGATCAGATCTGGGTCTCCTACATCTCCTGCTTTGGCAAGTGGGTTCTTCACTGCTGAGCCACCTGGAAAGCCCACAAAACGATATCAACTTAGCAAAACAGCCAGTGACCTTTGAGTTTAACAACAAGAGGAAACCAACGCAGTTCATGATATTTTAAGACTGCTGCATGATGGACATCTTCTAAGCCGGGCAGCTTTTTATTTCCACACAACTTCTGTCGCTCAGAATCAGCTGCTTTTTTAACACCTTCAGGGACTTGTTTCAGGAGTAACCCACCTGAGCGAGCGAGGAGAACTGTAGTTTCTTGAAAATTCCCATTTTTTAAAGCCTCATCTCTGTGCTGATAACTATTTTCTGCATGGCCCTCTCCACCACCCAGCCACCTGCCTGATCAAACGTGGGGTCTGCTCCTGTGTTACCCACCCCAACTTGTCATAAACTCTAAACTCCAATGTTTAAAACATAAGACATCAAAACCTAGGATAAAAATATGATTCAAGATCTCAGCATCTAAATTTCATAAACATTTTGCCAGTCTTCCTGTTGTCTGGCAACTGGGGACCTGAGCCTCAAATCTAAGGCACTAATAAAGAACTGATTTTCCTGCCAGAGATGTACTGTGCTCAGTCATTTCAGTCATGTCTGACTATTTGCAACCCCATGGACTGCAGCCCGCCAGGCTCCTCTGTCCATAGGATTCTCCAGGCAAGAATACTGGAGTGGGTTGCTATGCTCTCCTCCAGGGGATCTTTCCAACCCAGCGATTGACCATCCCAACGTTCATCTCTAAAGTCTCTTATATTGGCAAGCAGGCTCTTTACCACCTGGGAAGCCCCACCAATGATGGGACTTTAACATAAAAAATAAAAACAAAAACCCAAAACGTTTCTGGCTCTTCATTTTGTCCTCTGAGTCAGACCGTCTCCAAAGCTCCTTTCAAGTCTAGAGACACATGACTACCATTCTAACAGTGTGGAGTAGAATGTGGAATTCTCTGGTGGTTCAGTGGATAAGAATCTGTCTGCCAGTGCAGGGGGCACAGGTTCGATCCTTAGGCCGGGAAGACAGCACACCACATGTGCCTCATGGCAACTAAGCCCGTGTGTCACAAGCACTGAAGTCTGAGCTGTAGAGCCCGTGATCCTCACTGAGAGGAGCCACTGTGACGAGAAGTCCATTCACCACAAGTGGAGAGGAACCCCCGCTTCCTGTTGCTAGAGAAAGCCCGTGCAAACACCCAGCACACCCAAAGGATAATCAGTTACAGAAAAAAATTATCTTTGGCCACCTGACGCGAAGAATCGACTCACTGGAAAAGACCCTGATGCTGGGAAAGATTGAAGGCGGGAGGAGAAAGGGGCGACAGAGGATGAGATGGTTGGATGGCATCACTGACTCGATGGTCGTGAGTTTGAGTAAAGTCTGGGAGTTGGTGATGGACAGGGAGGCCTGCCGTGCTGCAGTCCATGGGGTGGCAGACACAACTGAGCGACTGAACTGAAGAAAAAAAAAAGGATAGAAAAATAGACACATTTTCTTTATCTTGTTCTCCTCCCCTTTTGCCATTTTTAAACTTTTGCTATTTAAGTTATTAAGATTATTGTTATTTTATTATTAACAAATGTATTTAATTATTAAGTTATTAAGATTCAAACGGTGTTGCAAAAATTCTGTAAGCAATTATCCTTCAATTAAAAAAATAAAAATGGTGCTGCAAAAATAGTAGAAGGAGGTCTCTCTCATATGCTTTCAAGATTTTAATGCGTATGCGGGGAACATTGACTAATACAGAAATTATTCAGATTAGCTGACTTTGCTCATTAAGTGTGCTTGGAATCATTTCATCATTTCTTTTGTATTTCGTCCCCCAAAACTTTGATAAGTGTTTTCTTAACTGTAGGTAATTGATAATATGATATTAGTTTCAGGTGTGAACAAAGTTGATTCAAAATTTTGTAGTCCTAACTTCATTTACTGTTAAGTACTCACCGTGTTCCCCATGATGTATAGTATATCCTTGTAGAGTATTTTATATGTGACTTTGTATCTGTTAATGCCTTACCTCGTCGTGCCCATCTCCCCTTCCTCTCCCCACGATGAACCAGGAGTTTGTTCTGTCTGTCAGTCCGCCTCTTTTTTGTTATATATTCACCAGCTTGCACTGCTTTTTAGATTTCACAATGAAGCAATATCATATGCTATTTGCCTTTCTCTGGCTTACCTCACTTAGTAACAGTCACCTCTAGGTTCATCCACATTGAGGCAAATGGCATTATTGCATTGTTTTCTGGGGGCTGACTAATACCCCATTGTGTATATATACCATATCATCCTTATCCATCCCTCCGTTGACGGATATTGAGGTTGCTTCCACATCCTGCCTCCTGTAAACAGTGCTGCTATGAATAACTGGGATGTACGTGTCTTTTTTTTTTTTTTTATGAATGAGATTTTATTGGTTGTTTTGAGGATCACTACACAGACATTTCAATTTGTACACAATTCTTCACATACGTACCAGAAATCTAAAATATCATGTAGTTGTGATTCTTAACAGTTATTCCAGTGACTTTCCAGCTTAAAATTTGGAGCAAACTTTCCTTAACAGGATATCAAGTACCAATATCTTCGAATATTGATATGTTGTCCCACTGATTCACAATTTAATATCATATACACTACATACCCAAACTGTCAATCGTTCACAGCACATTAACCAAGTTACTAGGAAAACTGGACTACCACAACCGAAGATGTTATACTATAGTGCGCAAAATTCTGACCAGGAGAGCCAAGATCAAAAAGTGGTTTGCTGTAGGAAATAATTCTACCAAAACAATATGGGAAGAGAAGTAATTTAAAGTGTTCAAGACGTTAAATGCACAACGGACTCCAAACTGCCATTTAGTATGCTTTTGTATTACAGGATATAAAAGCTACCCCCCATGTATGGAATGTTAAGCTGACACCCAAGACAATCAAAGCCTCCCATATCCAATATCCCACTACTTTCTGGTTGTACCAAAAAATAAACAACCAGCAAATGATTTCACCTCTTAAAAAAAAGCATTTACACTTAAAAAATGGGATGGGGTGGGATTCCCTCCTTTTTAAAAATGTTTCTAGAACTACTAAAAAACTTGCATTTACAAAATAGTTGATAAAAATATTCCTCTGGATTGTACAAGAAGGGAAACAGGGACCACTGACAGGACTCGGTGTGTGGTTATTAATCAGACTTGGCTTCTTTCTCTTCTGCTTCATCAGAGGCTGGACTCTCCTCCTTTTTAGTCTCTCCATTTTCTGCAGGTAAGTCTTCTTTAGTCTCCTGGTTGGCCACTGCTGCCTGTTTTCCCTTTGCTCCTCTTTTCCCTTTTGTTTGCACTTTTTTGTCTGAAGATTTATCCTTTCCCGCCGCCTTTTTTGGCTTCATTTCCACTTTTGCAGGAGCCGGTTTAGCTGACAACCTCGCCAATCTCCTCTTGGGCTCCTCCTTTGCCGCCCCCTCGGCGGAGCTGACCTTCCTCTTGGGCATCGTGGCGACGGGGAGGGCGAGAGCCAGGTGCCTTCGCGAAGCTGAGTAGCCTGACCGCAGCCGCTCCTCCCGCCGCCCGAGCTGCTGGGACCCGCGGCGGGGGTCACGTGTCTTTTTTTGAAGGAAGAGTTTTGTCTGGATATATGCCCAAGAGTGGGACTGCATGATAAAGACGTCCATCAAAATTAAAAGACACCCGCTCTTTGGAAGAAAAGCTGTGACAAACCTAGACAGCGCATCCGAAAGCAGACACATCATTTGCTGACAAAGCTTTGGACAAAGCTGCGGCTGCTTTTCTCCAGTCAAGTACAGATGTGAGAGTCGGACCACAAAGAAGGCTGAGCGCCGAAGAATGGATGCTTTTGAACTGTGGTGTTGGAGAAGACTCTTGAGAGTCCCTTGGACTGCAAGGAGATCCAACCAGTCCATCCTAAAGGAGATCAGTCCTGAATGTTCGCTGGAAGGACTGCTGCTGAAGCTGAAGCTATAATACTTTGGCCACCTGATGTGAAGAGCTGACTCACTGGGAAAGACCCTGATGCTGGGAAAGATTGAGGACAGGAGGAGAAGGGGATGACAGAGGGTGAGATGGTTGGATGGCATCACCGACTCGATGGACATGAGTTTGAGCAGGCTCCGGGAGGTGGTGAAGGACAGCGAAGCCTGGCGTGCCACGGTGCACAGAGTCACAAAGAGTTGGACACGACTGAGCGACTTAACAACAGCTACCTGACCCCAGGTCCCATCTCTGAGTTCTCCTCTGGGGTTGTCTTCTTGTACCCTGTGCCCTCATGTCCAGCCACGAATACAGCTTGTGAATCCCTCCCACCCTGCGTCTCTGCTTCTGGCATAATGATGTTCCCTTCTGTGACTTCTCAGCAGCAGCAAAATCCATTCCCCTCTCTCTCCAGGGACAGCGTTCTCCTGTGGTCTCTCTGCCCAACAGCTGCGTGCTCACGCCGTCCCCATCAATCACAAGCCCAGCGGGTGCAGTGGAGCCTTGCAGCTTCCGTCCTCCTCGGCCTTTGGAACAGAACCCATCATCTGAGATCTGTGTCTGGCGACCACGTCTGCCTCTCACGGCTTCCCCACGTTGCCTGTGGCCTCTTGACTACATTCTCAATATAAGAAAGGAAGACTGGGCCACCAGACATCGCTTCTTACGTGAGCAGAAAGCTGGAAACCCACAGACGTGTGTGAGTGAGTTAAGTCATTTCGGTCGTGTCCAACTCATAGCCATTTACGATCAGAATATTCTTGGCTGGGTTCCTGGAGGCTGGTTTTTTTCCTGAGGAGACAGACACTGGGAAAAGAACCTTCTTTTTCTTTTCTTTTTGTTGGCCATTCCACCCAGCATGTCAGATCTTAGTTCCCTGACCAGGGATTGAACTCACGTCTCCTGTACTGGACGTGTAGAGTGTTAACCACTGGACCATCAGGAAAGTCTGCCCCCCTACCAGAACATTCTGTCAGGTTTCCACTCTACTCTGCAGCAGACTCCTGAAGCAGTTCTTCCCACGGAGCAAATGATAACAATAAATGCCCCATCACAAAAAATGTTTTTTTTTTTTTTTTTAATATATCAGTTCAGTTCAGTTCAGTCGCTCAGTCGTGTCCGACTCTTTGCAACCCCATGAATCGCAGCACGCCAGGCCTCCCTGTCCATCACCATCTCCCGGAGTTCACTCAGACTCACGTCCATCGAGTCAGTGATGCCATCCAGTCATCTCATCCTCTGTCATCCCTTTCTCCTCCTGCCCCCAATCTTTGGTGCTCAGCTTTCTTCACAGTCCAACTGTAACATCCATACACGACTACCAGAAAAACCATAGCTTTGACTAGACAGACCTTTGTCGGCAAAGTAATATCTCTGCTTTTTAATATGCCATCTAGGTTGCTCATAGCTTCTCTTCCAAGAAGCAAGCATGGGAGTTGGCTTGTGCGTCTCTGAGAGCCGAAAATTGAGAGCGTCTTTGCGCCGTGGAGACTGCACCCGGCGGCCTCGCAGCCGTCACCATGCCACAAAATGAATATATTGAGTTACACCATAAGCGCTACGGATATCGTTTGGATTACCATGAAAAAAAGAGAAAGAACGAGAGACTCGTGAACATTCAAAGAAGGCAAAAAAGATGACTGGTCTGAAAGCTAAGCTCTACTATAAACAGCGCCATGCTGAGAAAATACAAACGAAAAAGACTATTAAGATGCATGAAAAGAGAAACACCAAACAGAAGAAGGATGAAAAGACTCCACGAGGAGCAGTACCCGCATATCTACTGGACCGAGAGGGACAGTCTCGAGCTGAAGTACTTTCCAATATGATTAAACAGAAAGGAAAAGAGAAAGCGGGAAAATGGGAGGTCCCTCCGCCTAAAGTTTCTGCCCAGGGAGAAACAGAAGTATTACAAGTTATTTGAACAGGAAAGAGAAAGAAGAAAGACTGGAAGAGGATGGTTACTAAAGTCTGCTTTGTTGGAGATGGCTTTACTCAAAAACCGCCTAAATATGAAAGACTCATTAGGCCAATGGGATTGCGTTTCGAGAAGGCTCATGTAACACATCTTGAACTGAAAGCCACCTTTTGCTTGCCAACACTTGGTGTAAAGAAGAATCCCTCATCCCCCCTATATACAACTGTGGGTGTTATTACCAAAGGAACCGTCATTGAGGTGAATGTGAGCGAGTTGGGCCTTGTAACACAAGGAGGCCAAGTCATCTGGGGGAAAATATACCCAGGTTACCAGTAACCCTGAAAATGATGCCTGCATAAATGCAGTCTTACTGGTTTGACAGCAGTTACATATAAAAAACTCCTTATAATTACTGAAGACTACACACCAGTTGGGAAACCATTACTCTGATATTTCTGAATACTACCAATCAACCTTATATGTTGTCTTCACTCAAAGAAAACTATTCTACTGTTTTAAAAACGAGAAAAGCCAACAGTAAAACAATCTAGTTTTAAAAAGTGGCCTTTTGCATCTGTTTAGCATTTAAACGTTCATAAAAATAAAATGATTAAAAAAAAAAAAAAGCAAGCATCCTTTAATTTCATGGCTGCAGTCACCATCTGCAGTGATTTTGGAGCCCCCAAAATAAAATGTGACACTGCTTCCACTGTTTCCCCATCTATTTCCCATGAAGTGATGGGACCGGATGCCATGATCTTCGTTTTCTGAATGTTTTGCTTTAAGCCAACTTTTTCACTCTCCTCTTTCACTTTGATCAAGAAGCTCTTTAGTTCCTCTTCACTTTCTGCCATAAGGGTGGTGTCAGCTGCATATCTGAGGTTATTGATATTTCTCCCAGCAACCTTGATTCCATCTTGTGCTTCTTCCAGCCCAGTGTTTCTCACGATGAACTCTGTTGTAAATTGTCACCCTGCTTATTTAACTTATATGCAGAGTACCAAACTGCAAGAAATCCAAAGACATTCAACCTTGGAGTAACAACAATAAGAATATGCCTTTTATGTTTCATCAGCAGGAACATATACCAGGGATCTATATAAATATGGGTTTTAGGAGAATGGAGGTTGCTCAAAAAAAAAAAACACACTAAAAATAATACCACTGGTAGTCAGTTCAGTCACTCAGTCGTGTCCAACTTTTTGCGAGCCCATGAACCACAGCACATATAACCCAGTAATTCCATTCCTGGGTATGTATCTGGAATATGAAGGCATTAATTCAAGAAGACACATATGTCGTCATATTCACAGCAGCACTTTTTACAACAGCCAGGACGTGGAAGCAACCTGTGTCCATCAATGGAGGAATGGAAAGAAAGAAACTGTGGTCTATAGATACACAATGGAATATTACTCAGCCATGAAAAAGGATCGTGCCATTTGCGGCAATCTGGATGGACCTAGAGATGATCATACTGAGTGAAGTCAGACAGACATCCTATGCTATGACTTATATGTGGAGTCTAAAAACCAAAAGAAATAAATATATTGAGACAGAAACAGACTCACAGATCGAGAGAACAAACAAGGGGTGACCAGTGGGGTGAGGGAATGGGGGAGAGGAGAGATAAGGGTCGGGAATTAACAGGTACAAACGGCTATGTATAAGGGGGCTTCCCTGATAGCTCGGTTGCTAAGGAATCCGCCTGCCAGGCAGGAGACCCCGGTTCGATTCCTGGGTTGGGAAGATGCGCTGGAGAAGGGATAGGCTACCCACTCCAGTATTCTTGGGCTTCTCTTGTGGTTCAGCTGGATAAAGAATCTGCCTGTAATAGGGGAGACCTATGTATAAGGGAAATGGCACTAGAGTGGCAACCCACTCTAGTACTGTTGCCTGGAGAATCCCATGGACAGAGGAGCCTGGCAGGCCACAGTCCACGGGGTCACAGAGTCGAACATGACTAAGCAGTCAGCACACACACACCTACCCACAGACACCCACACACACACACACCCACACCCACCAACACCCACCCGCCCACACCCGCCCACACCCACCCACACCCACCCAC
>SJYG01000424.1:2740614-2875715 GCA_006410535.1 Litocranius walleri
GGAAGGATGGGGGAAGGGATAGTCAGGGAGTCTGGGATGGACGTGGACACCCTGCTGTATTTAACATGGAGAACCAGCAAGGACCTGCTGTCCAGCACAGAGAACTCTGCTCAGTGTCACGTGGCAGCCTGGATGGGAGAGGAGTTTGGGGCGGAATGGATACGTGTATAAGTATGGCTGAGTCCCTATGCTGTCCACCAGAAACCATCACAACAGTGTTAATCAGCTATGTTGTTTTTCAGTCGCTCAGTCATGCCCAACTCTTTGCAACCCATGGACTGCAGCATGCCAGCCCTTCCTGTCCTTCACCAACTCCTGGAGCTCGCTCAAACTCGTATCCATTGAGTCGGTGATGCCATCCAACCATCTCATCCTCTGTCAGTCTTTTCTCCTCTGGGCTACACCCCAACACAACGTTAGAAGCTTTTTTAAAAAGAGACAAACAGTTCAATAAAAGGCGATGGGGATCCGTGTGGAAACAGATATGGAGAAAATGAGAACCGGAAAGGTCCCTTGGCCATCTCCACGTCACTTGGCAATATTTCTCTCCATCTAAGAGAGACTGCAGGACGAAGCGGAAAGCACAGGAGTGACCCAACCATCATTCAAACCTTTACACACAATCGCTTGTTAAATTGCTCAGAACCCCCGTCGACCAGCCCAGCCCTCCACCATCGGCCACGACGCTCTATTTTCTTGGTAGCACCAAAATACACTTGAGACTTCACATGGAAAATGTGAGTTTAGAAAAAGTACAGCATCATCCAACTCAAGAAATGGTCTATCTGTTACGAGAGATCTTGCCCATGAAGAAAAATACATGAATGCTGATTAATAGGAACGCGCTCAGCAGTTATCATCTTATGAAACTCTGCGGTATGTCCTTATCACCGGTTGCTGTTGCTATTGTTTCGACGCTCAGTCATGCCCAACTCTCTGCGACCCCATGGACCGCAGCACGCCAGGCCTCCCTGTCCATCCCCAACTCCCGCAGTTTCCCCAAACTCACGTCCATCGAGTCAGTGATGCCATCCAACCATCTCATCCTGTCATCCCCTTCTCCTCCCGCCTTCCATCTTTCCCAGCATCAGGGGCTTTTCTAATGAGTCTGCCCTTTGCATCAGGTGGTCAAAGTCTTGGCACTTCACCATCAGCCCTTCCAATGAATATTTAGGGTTGATTACCTTTAGGAAATCAGAAATAGATTGGTTACCGACCTTTTGTAGGCTGAGCGAATCCACCTTGTTAGCCCCAAGCCTCATATTCAAGAAAAATCGCAAGTGGTGTGCGTCAAGTTTTCTTTAAGATTGAACTCTGGTCTGGAATCTTCCCTGCCAAGTTTTCAGACTGCTAAATGACACAAACAGACATAAAATGCTGGTTGCCTAATATGAGAGGAGAGACATCTGTGATGACTCATGGATTGACCTACCTTGTTATAGGATTCTTCCAAGGATAACAGTTCATTAGGTCTAATTAGGTGGTTATCAGTCAGCCATGTGCATCCTCAGAGTTTCCAAGCAAACAGGCAGTCCCTGCTGCTTGCTGTGTGGAATTCTCGCTGATAAGATCCGGGGTGACTCCACAGGGCACACAGTCTGCTGTGGTTGGAAATATAAGTCATGGTGAAGCCAGTGTGTCATCCTTAGACACAGGAGCGCTACGGAATACATTAGAAGCTGCTGCAATACTTGTGGGTGCAGCCGATCCTAAAAGAAATCAGTCCTGAATACTCGTGGGAAGGACTGATGTTGAAGCTGAAACTCCAATCCTTTGGCTACCTCATGCGAAGAACTGATTCCTTGGAAAAGATCCTGATGCTGGGAAAGATTGAAGGCAGGAGGAGAAGGGGGGACAGAGGATGAGATGGTTGGATGGCATCGCCGACTCGATGGGCATGAGTTTGGGTAAGCTCCGGGAGTTGGTGATGGACAAGGAGGCCTGGCGTGCTGCAGTCCGTGGGGTTGCAAAGTCAGACACCACTGAGCGACTAAACTGAACTCATACAGTGTTTGGGGCTTCCCAGGTAGCTCAGTGGGTAAAGAATTCCCCTGCAATGCTAGAGACACGGGCTGACATGGGTTCGATCCCTGGGTCAGGAAGATCCCCTGGAGGAAGGCATGGCAACCCACTCCAGACAACCCATTCTTGTCTGGAGAATCCCATGGACAGAGGAGCCTGGAGGGGCTATAAAGTCCACTGAGCATGCACGTGTTGCTTAAAGATTCTAGGCGCTGTGAGTCTCTCATCTGCATAGACTGCGATGACTATTTGCCGCAGACTCTGCAAAAACGTGTTATCTGGACTTTACATACAATTACAAACCGTCCATCTTTCAAAGTTAAAAGAACATTGGGGTAACGTGTAGTCCGTCTGAGATGCACAGGGTGGTTAAAACAGCTGCTTGACAAAACCCAATGAGACCACCCTCTTCACACACATTTAGCTCGTGGCACTGAATTCTGAAGCCAGTGGTTTCATCTCTGGTCAAGAAGCGAGGAATTCTCTTTTGCCCGAGCTCACCTGTGTCATTTTAAAATTCAGCTGAGTCTGAATCTGCTGAGTTTGAATATTTTTTTCTCATTTTATTGCTTAATTGAAGGATAGTTGATGTAGCGTGTTGTGTTAGCTTCAGGAATACAGCAAAGGGGTTCAGTTATACACATATAGGCATATTCACTATCATATTATTTTCCATCATAGGGGATTACATGGCATTGAATGCGGTTCCCTTTGCTATGCCGTAGGTCGGGTTGTTTATTTCATTGATATATTATATAGTAGTGTCTATCTGCTAATTCCAAACTCCTGATTTATTCCCCTCCTTTTCTCATTTGGTAGCCATACATTTGTTTTCTGTGTCTGTGACTCTGCTTCTGTTTTCTAAGTTCTTTTGTATTATTATTATTTTTCAAATTCCACACAAAAGTGATATCACACACTGTTTCTCTTTCTCAGTCTGACTCACTTCACTTAGCGACGACCATCTCTAGGTCCATATTGCTGAAAATGACGCTGTTTCATTCTCTTTGACAGCTGAGAAGCAACCTGAATGTCTGTCGATATATGAATGGATTAAAAAAAAAAAGGTGCGTTACGTTTATACGGTGGAATAGTACTCAGCCGTAACAAAGAAATGAAATAAGCCTTTGCATTTTTTACCTGAACTGGGAACGTTACAGGAAGAGGGGAGTCCCCTTCCAGGGCCCGAGAGTGGGATCTCGCCTGATGCTTGGAAAAGAATTGTGTCCGAGGGGACACATGAGCTGTCCAAGCAGAAGGCTTGATTGAGAAGGGGTGCCCAGATGGAGAGTCGTGGGGTAAGAAACCCAGGAGAATGGCTGTACCTCGTGGCTCGCAGTCCCAGGTTTTATGGTGGTGGGATTAGTTTCTCGGTTTTCTCTGCCCTGTCATTCTGACTCGAGGTCCTTCCAGGGGGTACATGCATTGGTCAGCCAAGAAGGGTACCACAGAGAAGGATTCTGGGAAATGCTAAGACACGTGGGGTCTCCTGACCTTTCCCGAACTCTCCCGGTAAGGGGATGGCTTGTCGGTTCCGAAAGCTTCTTCCCAGAAGGACCTCTTGTCATAAAATTAACTCACACACATGGTTAGTATGGTGCCTGGCCAGGGTGAACGGTCTCAGCCACTGTACGTCCCTGAAACAGGAACACAGGTTTTTATGAACCTCACAGCCCCGAGGGCTGCCAGTGACCAGTTCCTGGAAATGCCATGACCGTAATGGGGAGACAGGAAAAGGTGCTGCTTCCTCAGCTGCGAAGGCAGAGGAACACAGGGGAACTTCCTGGGGGCCTTTAGGAATTTTGCTGTGGCATCAAGGGTGTCTGCATTCTGCACTGTCTAGCCAGCTAGCTGCATTCCCTCATTTTTTTCAGATCCTTCACGTAATCCGTATTTGGACGCTGCCAATGATGTTTCAGGAAGACTGTAGAATATTATTAGAACACACATATTTTGCAGCGAAAATTATATCTTTTATTTGGCTCGGTGCTTAACACATTGTAAGATGCGTGCACACACACCAGCACACACACACACACACACACACATTATGAAGGTTAATTTTCTGTGTCTTGATTGGCCCACCAAGTGCCCAGATATTTGGTAAAACATGATTCTACACGTGTCTGCTATAGAGTGTTTCTGAATGAGATTCACGTTTTTAAAAATCTTTTCACACTGAAGTGTAGCTTATTTATAATGTTGCCATCCCTGGTGGCTCGCATGGTGCAGAATCTGCCTGCAAGGCAGAAGAGCTGGGTTGTATCCCTGGATCAGGAAGAGGGATCCCACTCCCTCCTCCAGGCATTCTTGCCTGGAGAAGTCCATGGACAGAGGAGCCTGGCAGGACTATAGTCCAAGGGGTCGCAGAGCATCGGACACGACTGAGCAACTGAGTTTCATTTTCTCTGCACGTTCATAGTTGGTTTACATCGTTGTGTTAGCTTCCAGTGTACAGTAAAGTGGTTCCATTACACATATACGCTGTTTCAGACTCTTTTCTACTCACAGGGATATTGAATGTAGTTTCCTGTGTTCTACAGTAGGGCCTTGTGGGATGAGATGGACATGTGAACCAGGGCACTGAGCAAAGCAGACCGCCCTCCCCAGGGCGGGTGGGCCTGGTCCAATCAGTCGACAGCCTGCTCCTGCACTGCAGATGAGGGACACACTGCTATTGACCTGGGGACTGGGGCAAAGGAGGATGGGAAACAAGACGCCAGGGATGAACCTCATGTGCTCCCACCACAGGGGATATGGGTTTGACCCCTGGTTTGGGGAAAATTCCACATGCCGTGCAGCAACCTAGCTTATGCGTCACGGCAACTGAGCCCAGGCACCCAGAGCCGCTGCTCCACACCCAGAGAAGCCACACCAATAAGGAACCCACACGCTGCAACCAAGAGCCGCTCCCGCTCGCCACAACCAAAGTCCCCCAAACAGCAGCCAAGACCCAGTGCAACCAAAAACACTTAAAGAAATAGAAATTATAGAAGAAAAATAACATAAAACCCACAAGGGCGTGGCTTCTATCTTGAGCCAACTCGCCTCACTTTTGTGCAACATTGCACTGTGCAAGCATTTCACACTCTAGACATCACACTCTCCTGCCCACACACACGCAGGCTGATGGCAGGTTTCAATGTCCGAGACACGACTCCTGAGAACGGGCTAACACATGGACACACAGGCAAGGGATTCCCCAGAGTTTCTACCCCTAAGCGCAACTTGTGGGTCACCTTCGGCTTTTCAAGATGGCGCCCAATGGACTTGCAAAGCGACTGTACCAACGTTTAGTACTAGTGGCAAGGGAAGAGGGTATCACTGTTTACACATACATCAACAGAGGGTTTTTACCCACAGGCAGAGGCCTTCCCTGGTGGCTCAGAGGGTACAGAACGCACCTGCCTGCAAAGCAGATGACCTGGGTTCGATCCCTGGGTTGGGAAGACCCCTCAGGAGAAGGGACTAGCTACAAACCCCTGGAGAATTCTTGCCTGGAGAATCCCCCTGGACAGAGGAGCCTGATGGGCTACACAGTCCATGAGATCGCAGAGTGAGACACCAATGAGCAACGGACACTTTCATTTTCACGGTAGCTACTCACTGACACCATACGGAATGATACCACACTTAGATAATCAACTCAGCTTGAGGACACATCCCAGCTGCTCTTAGCATCTGAGGTGTCCTGTGTGGTGATGTTCTGGCCAGGGGAAGGATGAACACCACTGAAACCTCCCATGGGGAGTAAGTGTGCCTGTGTTTTAGCTCTTTCTGCTGGATGGCGTTCAAGCAACAGACACAAAAACAGCAACAGCAAGGCAGCAAGAAACGCAAACAGGAGTACCTTGGGAGGCAGGTGTTGAAGATGGCAGAGGACCAGGCTGGCAAGGATGTTGGATCTGTCACTCACCACGTGGAAGAAATCTACCCACGCAGGAACAGCTGGAACAGATACGTAATTGAAACGAAAAGTTAGTTGAAACTGTGATAAGTTGAGCAAATTCTGGGGCATCTTTGTCAAGGCAGTTCGCATCACTCTCACCAAGACAGCCCCTGACTTCTTAAGTGGTTCCATGTCTTGGGTTTCCCCACTGGCTCACCTGGTAAAGAATCTGCCTGCAATGCAGGAGACCCAGGTTTAGTCTCTGGGTTGGGAAGATTCCCTGGAGGAAGAAATGACAACCCACTCCAGTATTCTGGCCTGGGAGAATCCCATGGATTGAGGAGCCTGGTGGGCGACAGTCCACGGGGTTGCAGAGAGTTGAACGTGACTGAGCGACTCATGCTTTCTTTTCCTGCACCTCCGAAGATAGCAAGCTGCATCCCAAAGAAAGTTCCGAAGATAGCAAGCTGCGTCCCAAAGTAAGTTTCTCAATTTCAAACACAAGTGGTTCACTTTTTAACGGGTTACTCACCTACGTGATTCCTCTTTGGGGAAGCCTGATTCTTCCTGTCTTTTGCTCGCCTAGAAAATGTTAAAAATAAATGTAAGAAAACATGAGAATATGCACATTCTCAGTGTTGTTTCACCTAGAAGTCATGTCCCACTCTTTGCAACCTCATGGGAGGCAGCCTGCCAGGCTCCTCTGTCCATGGGATTCTCCAGGCAAGGGTACTGGAGTGGGTTGCCATGCCCTCCTCCAGGGGATCTTCCCGACCCAGGGATCGCACCCGGGTCTCCTGCATTGCAGGTGGATTCTTTACCCGGAGCCACCAGGGTACGTGCATATAAATATATTGTAGAGTTCTACAGCTATCCTATAGAGATGGTGTACGAGCAGGCGCACATGAATGTATTTAATAACTTGGGGCAATTCTCCAGGATTTAGCTCAGCTTTTAGACCTTCTAGAGCACCATGTCTAGGATAAATGGACTTGTGCTCTGACTACGAAGAACATTAGACTGGTGTACAGAATTTTCTGTGGGTATCCACGTGCCTTTGTTGTTCACTCTCTCTTGTCTGACTCTCTGTGACCCCATAGACTGCAGCACGCCAGGCCTCCCTGTCCATCACCAACTCCCACAGTTGACTCAAACTCACGTCCATTGAGTCACTGGTGCCATCCAACCATCTCATCCTCTGTCGTCCGCTTCTCCTCCTGCCTTCAATCTTTCCCAGCATCAGGGTCTTTTCCAGTGAGTCGGCTCCTCATATCAGGTGCCCAAAGCATTGGAGCCTCAGCATCAGTTCTTCCAGTGAATATTCAGGACTGACCTCCTTTAGGATGGACTAGTTGGACCTCATTGCAGTCCAAGGGACTCTCAAGAGTCCTCTCCAACGCCCCTCAGGGCTTCGATTATCTCAGAGACCCCTGGCTGGTGAGAAGAGGCAGCTTCCTTGCAGTCCAAGGGACTCTCAAGAGTCTTCTCCAATGCCCCTGGGGGCTTTATCCTCGGAGACCCCTGGCTGGTGAGAAGCAGCAGCTTCCTTTCTCCGTCCAATGGGCATCTGTGAAACAGTTTGACTTGTAATGAATGCAAAACCATTTCAGCGCAGGGGAAAAAAATAGAACCTTAAAAAAAAAATGGATTTCAATTCCGTGGACGCTCTGACCTCCTGAAAGTCTGAGACCTGATGTCATAGACTGATCATCCCACTCAGCGTCTGAGGTTTCGACATCTCCTTAAAAAGTCACCGATCTTGAACTCCCAGTTCACAGACCACAGGTATTAAGGATGTTTGCGCAAGATGGGGCTGCCAGAGGACTGGTGCACGTGTGCAGCGGGCTTGGCTTGGATGCGGGGGAAACAGGCTGTCTAGACATGGCCCCCTCACATGCTGCTGAGGGCCAACTGGTGCGGAAATAGCCCGGGTCCTTTCATGGAGGTCACGGGAAGTGTGTCTGCTGCACAACCACATGGGTTCCGGGTGTTGTGCTCTGCTGGGTCCTGTCCAAGAAGCCTGGGACATGAGCAGTAACTTTCAGTCCTCTCTTATCCAAGCAGGCAAGCAGGAAGGGGGCTCCTGCCTGCAGGCGGCACATGGCGGGATGTCTGGGCCTCCATCATCATGGGCGCCAACTACTCAGAAGACTAAGGCAGAGAGAGACATCTGTCTACCAACCAATCTATCTATACTACCTATCTATCTATACTACCCACCTACCTATCTGTACTACCTACCTACCTATCTATACTACCCACCTACCTATCTATACTACCTACCTACCTATCTATACTACCTACCAATCTATCTATACTACCCACCTACCTATCTGTCTATCTATTTTTCTGTCCATCGATCTACCATTCATGACGTCTCGACGGTTCATCTCAGGTTCAGAAACGTCGGGGTACCTGGCGTCGTGCGGTCCGGAGGGACAGATAGTGGTTGAGGGTCTCAAGTGGGTTTGAGTACAGATAGTTCAGTCACTGCGGTAGGTTGGTAGAACAGGACAGCGAGGGAAGAGGAGGGCGGGAGTTAGAAAGGGTCGTAGTCCCAGAAGAGGTTAGTCAGTCCAGAACGGTAGTTCACCAGTTTCATAACCTCAAAGTCGAAGTCGTAGTCAAGAAGGTCACTTATAAGCCCTGACTAGAGGAAATCCTACCTGATTAACCTAGAGGAACGTCAGGTTCCCTGCGAGTTCCCAGAAGAGGTCGTGGTGTCTACCGACTAAGTGCAGTTACATACCGTTTTGGTGATGTTATAACATTTCCTTCATCGGAGGTTAATTTTATTTATTTAATTTTTTTTTATTTTAACAAAATTTTTAAATAATTAAAAAAATTTTTTCGTAGATAAGAAGTCACGAGTCGAAAAAAATACCAGGTTGAGAGTGTAAACATGCACTGATGACCTTTTTGATATCGAACTGGTGTGGCTGGAAACAGACGTTTCACTGCCGGGTCGAAAAATTATGCGACAGCTCCAGACAGTATCGAAAGCAAGGTTCTGTAAGTTCGTCTTTGAGAGTCTTCGTTCCCCGACGAGGAACAGATACCGTGACCTTACTGTGGAAAAAGACGTCTTCAGAACCTACCTTCTGAGACGTGTACAGTAGAGGACTATAAAAAGGTGGAAACCCCTGTGGAGCAGACGTCGTGAGTACGGTGGGGGGTTCTGAGGTCGACAACGGTAGTCGTCCACACAGACATTTCTTTAGGGAAACGGGGACATAGTCGTGACAATCAACGACTCAACACAGGTTGAGAAACGCCGGGGTACCTGACATCTGGCGGACCCAAGGAGACAACCACCCTAAGAGGTCCGTTCTCGTGACCTCGCCCAACAGTACGGGAGGAGGCCCCCTAGAAGGGCTGGGTCCCTGAAAAGGGGACATTCATCGTAGTGTGTCGGTACGAGACGTGGTGAAAGTGCCCAGACTCAGTAGAGGAAAACCTTTGGAGTCCGATAGGGAGAAGGAGGGTGTTTCACAGGTCTGGTGGCGCAGGAGAGGGACGGTTCGAGGGTGTTTGTCTCTATTAGGATTAACGATTATCTAATGACATTTATAGTTAAAACGTTCTTGAATTTGGGGCTGCCGTCGGGACTTCGGACGTCTCCCTGCCGCAACACCCACTAAATCCTCTTCGAATTAATTCCTCCACTAACTACCCCTTCGCAGAGGTTCTTCCCTCGACTCTCCTACGTCCGCCCTGACACCTTCGCCGGCACCGTAGGCCTTCCTCTGTTTGCACCTCTCGCTCCCAGCAGGGATCCCTAGCACCCGCAGAGTCCAGGGTCTGTGCTCTATACATCTATAATCTACTATCCGTCCCTCCATCTAACCTCTTCCACTACCGTGGGGAGAGGTCATGAGAGTGGACCTCTTAGGGGTACCTGTCTCCTCGGACCGCCCGATGTCCCGTACCCCAGTGTCTCTCAGCCTGTGCTGACTTGTCGATTCGTGTATGCATGTATTTCTCTCTGTGTGCCTGTGTCTCTAATCTGTCTGTCTGTCTGTCTATTCTGTGGACCATCCATTCTACTATCTGTCTATACTGTCCGTCCGTCTGTCTGTTTGTCTCGGTGTCTGTCTATCTAATCTCTTTATTGCCAATTCTACTAACTGTCCGCACTATGTGCCGACTTCGGTTCACTTTCGGCAAGTCGACACAGGGCAGAAACACTGGGGTGCCTGATGTCTCAGGTACCTCAAGAGGTCCGTTCTTACGACCTCACCCATCGGAAAGGGAAGAGGTCCCCTAGAAGGGTCGGGTCCCTTAGCTTGGGTCCAGAGGGCGTAACGTCCGTCTAAGAAATGGTCGATTCGGTGGTCCCTTCGGGTTATGTGTCCATCCGTCCGTAATTATCTATGTCATTTCGTAGACAGACGCTACGTCCTCTGGGCCCAAGGATCCCTGGTTTGGGAAGATCCCCTGGAGAAAGAAATGGCAGCCCACTCCAGTATTCTTGCCTGGAAAATCCCATGGACGGTGGAGCCTGGTAGGCTGCTGTATGGGGTTGCAAAGAGTCAGACACGACTGAGGGACTTCACTTTCAGACAGACAAATAAGAGAGAGAAATGGATAGATAGACAGATGCTAGACCAGAGGACAGATAGATACTGGTAGGTGGGTAGTTAGGTAGATAAGATAGATGCTAGACAGCTGGATACAGTAGGTAGCTAGGTAGACAGACAGACAGATAGAGACAGACAGACTGAGACAAAGGGAGAAGAATCCACACACAGCAGAGACCACATCCCCTCTTGGTCTAAGCAGGTGTCGTCTCCTGCTAATAAGACAAGATGGGTTCTCCTCCCAGCATCTCAACAATGACAACATCACCTCCTAGTGAAAGGCAGCCGTTGGTAGTCATTCCAGATACAAGAGGGAGGGGCTAGGGGAAAAGAATCAGCAGTTTCCTACAACTCCTGTAAGTAAGTGAAGGTCGCTCGGTCATGTTCAACTATCTGTGACCTCAGGGACTGAAGCTCGCCAGGCTCCCCTGTCCACATGCTTCTCCAGGCAAGCATACTGGAGTGGGTTGTCATGCCCTCCTCCGGGGGAATCTTCCAGACCCAGGGATCGAACCCATGTCTCCTGCATTGACAGGTGGATTCTTTACCCCTGAGCCACCAGGGACGTCTTTCATATCAAAACTTAGGAACCAGATCCTTTAGAAATTTTCAGTTTGCCGGCACGCCCACTTCAGAAGAACCGATGACGTCCCCTCCCGCCCCCACCACCACCATAAATAGGAATGACACCTCTGAAAGCAACCCCTCGTCCCTCTCAGTAAGGGGACTCTACACCATCTCCTATTACGTCTTCTCATTTGCTCCTACAAGAAAAGGTCTCCAGCCTGTTAATAATGGAGTTCTCGGCTTTCCACACAGAAAGGATGATCTGGAGCTCCAACGCATTTGGAAAATCATTCTCAAGGCTGACCTCACCCGTCATCAACGTCTTCTGGCAGAGGCTGTGTGTGCTTCCATGCCCAGTCTGCTCGGCAGACATACCAGATGGATGTGGGATGCTGTGCTCTCCACCGACGCGGAGGAGCGCTGACCTGAATCTAAAGGTTGAGTGTTTCCAGTTTCTGCTGGTGACTCGCTTCGATCCCTCATCATTTTCAAAGCCTCTCGGTTCCCAGGCAACAGCCTGGGCAGGGCGGGGCATCTGGATGGACAAGAACTTCCTGGAGGGTCAGAATTCAGGAATCAAGGACCAGAAGGTTCAGGTGACATCACGGCTCTATTCTCAGAGCACGTTCTGAAAGGCCTCTCCCTCTTTATGCTCACTTCTGTTCTTGCTTTTCAAATCTGGTGTGCATCCAAAGAAAAAGGAGACACTGATTCGAAAAGACAACATGCTCCTCAATGTTCACAGCAGCACTGTGTATGACAGTGAAAACATGGAAGTGAAAACCTAAGTGTCCATCAGCAGGTCAGTGGATAAGGAAGATGTGGTACATATATACATGGTGGAGTATTACGCAGCCATGAAAAAGGATGGACACATGCCATTTGCAGTGACATGGATCAACCCAAAGACGATCATATTACGTGAAGTCAGATAGAGAAGGAAAAATAGTCTATGTTACCACTTACATGCAGAATCTAAAAAGGAACAAATACATCAACACAGAAAAAAGACCCACAGATATTACCAAAGGGGAGAGGGAAGGCAGAGGGTCAAGATAGAAGGTGGGCAATACAAGGTACAAAGCACTGTGTATGAAATAGACAAGCTGGAAGAATACATTGTACTTGGAATATCACGCTAAGGGACACACTGTCTAGCACAGGGAATCAGTTCAGTTCAGTTGCTCAGGCGTGTCCGACTCTTTGCGAGCCCATGAATTGCAGCACGCCAGGCCTCCCTGTCCATCACCAACTCCTGGAGCTCACTCAGACTCACGTCCATCGAGTCCGTGATGCCATCCAGCCATCTCATCCTCGGTCGTCCCCTTCTCCTCCTGCCCCCAATCCCTCCCAGCATCAGGGTCTTTTCCAATGAGTCAACTCTTGGCATGAGGTGGCCAAAGTACTGGAGTTTCAGCTTTAGCATCATTCCTTCCAAAGAAATCCCAGGGCTGATCTCCTTCAGAATGGACTGGTTGGATCTCCTTGCAGTCCAAGGGACTCTCAAGAGTCTTCTCCAACACCACAGTTCAAAAGCATCAATTCTTCAGCACTCAGCCTTCTTCACAGTCCAACTCTCACATCCATACATGACCACAGGGAAAACCATAGCCTTGATTAGATGGACCTTAGTCAGCAAAGTAATGTCTCTGCTTTTGAATATACTGTCTAGGTAGGTCATAACTTTTCTTCCAAGGAGTAAGCGTCTTCTAATTTCATGACTGCAGTCACCATCTGCAGTGATTTGGGAGCTCAAAAAAATAAAGTCTGACACTGTTTCCACTGTTTCCCCATCTATTTCCCATGAAGTGATGGGACTGGATGCCATGATCTTCATTTTCTGAATGTTGAGCTTTAAGCCAACTTTTTCACTCTCCTCTTTCACCTTCATCAAGAGGCCCTTTAGCTCCTCTTCACTTTCTGCCATAAGGATGGTGTCATCCACATATCTGAGGTTATTGATATTTCTCCTGGCAATCTTGATTCCAGCTTGTGTTTCTTCCAGTCCAGCGTTTCTCATGATGTACTCTGCATATAGAGCCAATATTTTATGATACCTTAAATGGAGTATGCTGCTGCTAAGTCACTTCAGTCGTATCTGACTCTGTGTGACGCCAGGGACTGCAGCCCACCAGGCTCCCCTGTCCTTGGGATTCTCCAGGCAAGAACACTGGAGTGGGTTGCCATTTCCTTCTCCAATGCAGGAAAGTAAAAAGTGAAAGTGAAGTTGCTCAGTTGTGTCCGACCCTCAGCGACGCCATGGACTGCAGCCCCCCAGGCTTCTCCGTCCATGGTATTTTCCAGGCAAGAGTACTGGAGTGAGGTGCCATTGCCTTCTCCATAAATGGAGTAACAATTATGAATCACTATGTTGCGCATCTTAAAGCAATATAAGATGGCAAACCAACTATACCTCAATAAAAAATTAAATCGTAAATATATAAAAGCCCTCCAAAATAATAATAAATAAAATTCTAACCTTGAATAGCTGGGATTTTCAGGCAGGGTTGAGCTCTACAGAGACTTCTTCTCCAACAAACATCACGCCCCCAGATTCTAGAGATTGGGACCTGATATGTTTTCGGACACGGACTCAGGCCATGAGAGAAACAAGCTGTCACAATTGTGATGGGTTATGCTTTTTTTTAATGATTACCAGTCCCATCACTGTTTGGCACAGATGGGCACATGGCTGGGTCATGACCGCCTTCTTTCTCTGCTGAAATGGAAACAAAGCTGGGTTAGAATAAAAATGAACCTCGGGAGTTTGCCCTTCAGAGTCTACAGACGTCTCTGAGAGGTTCCCAGCGGGGACGAAGGGGGACCACTTATCGCTGTTCAGTCACTCAGTCGTGTCCAACTCTTTGCAACCCTGTGGCCTGTATCCCACCAGGCTCCTCTGTCCAGGGCGATTCTCCAAGCAAGAAGACTGGAGTGGGTTGCCATTTCCTCCTCCAGGGGATCTTCCTGACCCAGGGATTGAATCCACCTCTCTTGCGCCTCCTGCATTGACAAGCAGGTTCTTCACCAACTATAACTAAGCATGTGTGCTCCAATTACTGAAGCCCACGTGCCCCAGAGCTCTTGTTCCACAAGAAGAAAAACCCCCTCAATGAGAAGCCCATGCACCCCAACTCGAGAGTCGCCCCTAGTCGCCGCGACAAGAAAAAAGCCCACGCAGAGCAAATGATCACACAGCAAAGCCAACAATAAACAAATAAAGGCAAACGAATGTTAACTCTCCAGGTGAAAAAAGAAAACCTTTAACAGCCACTGAAAGATAGCAACACCTTCACGATAACCAGCTTCTCTCAAAGTAGCAAATAAACACTGCTACGGAAAGAAGCTGGAGGAGGAAATGGCAACCCACTCCAGTATTCCTGCCTGGAAAATCCCCCAGATGGAAAAGCCTGGCAGGCTACAGTCCATGGGGTCGCAAAGAGTTGGGCACAGCTTAACACACACGCAAGCTAAAGTAAGAAAGATGAACAAATCCTAAAAGATTCTGTAAGGATTCCAAGGGAAACACTCTTTTATTTTTTTTTTTTAACTTCTCACATCTGGAGCTTCCAGAATCTGTCCATTGAGCATATTTTAAAAATAATGGACGCATCTGCAGCCTCTCCAGATGAATTCAAGATGCCCTGATGAGGTGCCTTAGGCTTCACTCTCATTACTCGAGAGAAGACAGTTCTACTGAAGAGGATGGAACGTGTGATAGAAAGACTGTAAGATCTCATCTTAAGAATTTTTCATGTATCTTTTCACAGCTCCAGATGATTCGCCCCAAAGACACAGGTTAATATTATTATTATTATCATTTTTATTAACAGTTTTGTGTACAGCGGGTCTCTCGTAAAACTCCATTGGTGCGGGGAAGGAAACTTTCCATCATTAATGAAACGCACATGGTGAGGCTGAGATGACAGCAATCTGATTCCTGGAGGGCGACAGGACTTTGGGAATTCTGTGCAGCTAAAAAAAAGAAGGAAGGAAGGAAAAAAAAAAGAGGAGAAGCCATACAGCTTAGTTAGCACAGAGGAGGATAAAAGCCAGCAACGCTTTTAATCGTCATCAAGGCTGATGAGAAGGGGATCACTCTTAGAGAGGCTGTCATCTTAGGGACCTCAGCATCACTCATCTTTAGGACCTCAGCATCACTCAACATGCACCACGCCTGTCTTAGACCGCAAGCTGCCAGCAGGTCTTCCTAAGTCCTACATCCAGCGTGGGGCGGCCAGTCATCCCTCCTGGACCCCAGAGTCATCCTCCTTTCCGACTTCATGACTCACGTCTTGACCACAGACGTCTCCTGCCCTGCCTGTCACCACTGTGCCACCCACTCCTCGCTGGGTGGGGCGTCTCCCTGACACCCTGCTCTGCCCTTTTCTCCTCCTGCGCTTCCATCAACAACGTTACAATCAACACCAGATGTTGGATGGGGCTGGACTTTAAAAAAAAAAAAATAGAAAATTTATAAGAACATTGTCACAAACAGGTTTGCCAGCAAAGGCCACCTTGTGGAGGGCAGTTGGTTCTGTTCTTCCCAGACTGACCCTCTGTTGAAGATGGTCTCACAGCATTAAGATGCTACGGGGAGAGGTCTCTGCATTTTTTGCTTATCCTTTTCTTTCTTTTTCTTTTTTAATTGGAAAGTGAGAGTGAAACTCACTCAGGCGTGTCTGACTCTCTGCAACCCCATGGACTATACAGCCCGTGGAATTCTCCAGGCCAGAATACTGGAGTGGGTAGCCTTTCCCTCCTCCAGGGGATTGTCCCAACCCAGAGATCGAACCCAGGTCTCTTGAATTGCAGGCGGATTCTTTACCAGCTGACCCACAAGGGAAGCCCAAGAATACTGGAGTGGGTAGCCTTTCTCTCCTCCAGGGGAATCTTCCCAACCCAGGGACTGAACACAGGTCTCCTGCATTGCAGGCAGATTCTTTATCAGCTGAGCCACCAGAGAAGCCCTTAATTGGAGGAGATCTCCCATATGACCCAGCAGTCCCACTCCTGGGCATATAAACCCTGAGAAAACCATAATTCACAAAGACACACCCACCCCAATGTTCAGTGCAGCACAATCTATGACAGTCAAGACATGGAAAAACCTAAGTGTCCATCGACAGAGGAACAGAGGAAGAAGATGTGGGACATTTATACAGTGGAGTATTACTCAGCCCCAAAAAGGAACACAACTGAGGAATCTGCAGAGACGTAGATGGACCTCGAGTCTGTCAGACAGAGTAAAGTCAGAAAGGGAAAGAAAGTCGTGTATTAACATGTATTTGTGGAATCTAGAAAACCAGTACAGATGAACCTTCTCCTCCTTCTTCTTAAAAGCACTTGGTAGGGATGTTCCGTGGCAATCCAGTGGTTAGGACTCTGAACTTTCACTGCCGTGGCCTGCGTTCACTCCCTGGTTGGGAGACTAAGATTCTGCAAGCCCTGGGGTAGGCAAAAAAAAAAATTTTTTAATAAAAGTTGTGATAAATAATTCAACATGTGAGATAATTATAGAGTGCACATTACTTAGAGAACTGGCGAACCAGAAAGACAACTGAAAAAGGTGCTCTTCTGAAGAGGCTTTTGAAATATATCCAGAAGATTATGTCATAAAACTGCAGCAAGAATCCAATGACTGCCCCAGAGGGAAGAGACAGAATGGACAAGAAGGAGAAAAGAGAATATCTGTGTCGTTAACAGCTGAAAATTCCCCCCCTCGAATTCAAAGGATTATATTAAAAGTTAAATTAAACCAACCCAAGCAGGTCTGAGTTCAGTTCAGTTCAGTCGCTCAGTCGTGTCCGACTCTTTGCGACCCCATGGACTGCAGCACTCCAGGCTTCCTCCCGCGCCCTTCACGGTCTCCCAGAGTTTGCTCAAACTCACGTCCCCTGACTCAGGGGTGCATCTAATCAAACCCTCACTGGAGGTTATCGAGCAAAGACAATGCTCGTAGAAAGACAGCAGCGTGAAAGGAAGGCCTCTTTCTCACTGTACGCTCTTGAGACACTCAGAACCCGGAGGAGTACTGCGTTCCGAGCTGTGGACCAGACGCGGGATGTTCAGAGCCCGGGGCACCTCATGTAAAAAGTGGCCATCATCGTCAAGAATTCCAAGTCGGGTCCTGAAGAGTGTGTTCGTGGACTGGCTCTGGTGGTGGCCCAGTGGTGAAGAACCCGCTTGGCCAGTGCAATGGACGCAGGTTCGATTCCTGGTCCGGGAAGACCCCACATGCAGTGGAGCAACAAAACCCGTGTGCTCTGTAACAAAAACCGCTGCAGTGACAAGCTTACACAGCATGACTAGAGAAGAGTCCCCGCATGCTGCAACTAGGGAGAGCCCTCGAGCAGCAACAAACTCCTAGCACAGCCAAAAATAAAATAAAATACAAAATCTTAAGGAAAAGGAGTGAGTTTTTGACCCTCCCCCCCGCCCCCCGCAAAGAAACCCCAGTGGTTCCAGAAAGACACAGGAAGGACTTCGCACTTGATCTGACCTGATCCTTGGGACACAGATGAATTTGCAACAAATTCATCCTCTCTGCAGAAGGTGACAGAGTTTGCAACAAGGCCAACCATCGTCCAACCCAAGAGCAGAATGTCTGGGCCATCCAAATCATCACAACATCCGACGGGTTGCCTAGGAGACAAGCGAATCTGGAAATTTTTACACACAGCTGGTCAATCCTTGCTCTGGCCCTTGGAAACTAACCACAGAACACTTGGACCATGAGCTGGTATCTGTACAGAGGAAAAGTCTCAGCAACCGAGTAAGGGGAGCCAGGCTTGTCTGCTAAGTCATTCAGAACACTGGATCCGTCCAAACACAGTCAGATTTGCAACATGTTTTCAAGTATTTCCTTTGAATTAACGACAGACGATGCACTATTTCATCGCTTGAAGGGAATGAGAAAATGCAAACACGTTTAGGTAGGCAAAAAAAAAAAAAAAGATAATTATAGAGTGCACATTACTTAGAGAACTGGCGAACCAGAAAGACAACTGAAAAAGGTGCTCTTCTGAAGAGGCTTTTGAAATATATCCAGAAGATTATGTCATAAAACTGCAGCAAGAATCCAATGACTGCCCCAGAGGGAAGAGACAGAATGGACAAGAAGGAGAAAAGAGAATATCTGTGTCGTTAACAGCTGAAAATTCCCCCCCTCGAATTCAAAGGATTATATTAAAAGTTAAATTAAACCAACCCAAGCAGGTCTGAGTTCAGTTCAGTTCAGTCGCTCAGTCGTGTCCGACTCTTTGCGACCCCATGGACTGCAGCACTCCAGGCTTCCTCCCGCGCCCTTCACGGTCTCCCAGAGTTTGCTCAAACTCACGTCCCCTGACTCAGGGGTGCATCTAATCAAACCCTCACTGGAGGTTATCGAGCAAAGACAATGCTCGTAGAAAGACAGCAGCGTGAAAGGAAGGCCTCTTTCTCACTGTACGCTCTTGAGACACTCAGAACCCGGAGGAGTACTGCGTTCCGAGCTGTGGACCAGACGCGGGATGTTCAGAGCCCGGGGCACCTCATGTAAAAAGTGGCCATCATCGTCAAGAATTCCAAGTCGGGTCCTGAAGAGTGTGTTCGTGGACTGGCTCTGGTGGTGGCCCAGTGGTGAAGAACCCGCTTGGCCAGTGCAATGGACGCAGGTTCGATTCCTGGTCCGGGAAGACCCCACATGCAGTGGAGCAACAAAACCCGTGTGCTCTGTAACAAAAACCGCTGCAGTGACAAGCTTACACAGCATGACTAGAGAAGAGTCCCCGCATGCTGCAACTAGGGAGAGCCCTCGAGCAGCAACAAACTCCTAGCACAGCCAAAAATAAAATAAAATACAAAATCTTAAGGAAAAGGAGTGAGTTTTTGACCCTCCCCCCCGCCCCCCGCAAAGAAACCCCAGTGGTTCCAGAAAGACACAGGAAGGACTTCGCACTTGATCTGACCTGATCCTTGGGACACAGATGAATTTGCAACAAATTCATCCTCTCTGCAGAAGGTGACAGAGTTTGCAACAAGGCCAACCATCGTCCAACCCAAGAGCAGAATGTCTGGGCCATCCAAATCATCACAACATCCGACGGGTTGCCTAGGAGACAAGCGAATCTGGAAATTTTTACACACAGCTGGTCAATCCTTGCTCTGGCCCTTGGAAACTAACCACAGAACACTTGGACCATGAGCTGGTATCTGTACAGAGGAAAAGTCTCAGCAACCGAGTAAGGGGAGCCAGGCTTGTCTGCTAAGTCATTCAGAACACTGGATCCGTCCAAACACAGTCAGATTTGCAACATGTTTTCAAGTATTTCCTTTGAATTAACGACAGACGATGCACTATTTCATCGCTTGAAGGGAATGAGAAAATGCAAACACGTTTAGGTAGGCAAAAAAAAAAAAACCCCACATTTTGGAAAGATAAATCCCAAATCCGGCATTATATGAGTAATTCACTTGAAAGAGGGCCAGTCAAATGGGGAAACAGAAATATTCTGAGATCATCTGAGGATAAAGCACGCTTGGCTTTTAAGATGTTTGGTTTGTTTTGAAAGAAGAGGGTTTTGTTGAAAGCATCCAGATATTGGCATTTGATCTGAAATCACCCTGTGAGATTTTGTTTACAGATTGTAAAAGCATCTACTTTCTCCCTGTGTATTGTCAGGCAGACTCTAGTTTTTGGAAACTTCAGATCTAGAAAGGAAGATAACCTCATGGCTCTAAAGATCTATAAACAGGTGGGCTTTGTTCACCTCTAAAGTAAAAGAAAAAAATTCCCTTAGCAACAAACCAGAAACTCAACTTGGACCAGTCATGGCTGATGTGTTCTGCTCCTTAAATGATATTTCACGTGGCTGATACTTCTGTTTTACCAACTTGTTCGGGATCTTAACAGCCAATGCTAAAGAAAATCAACCCTGACTACTCATTAGAAGGACTGATGCTGAAGCTGGAAGCTCCAGTCCTTTGGCCACCTGATGCGAAGAGCTGACTCGTTGGAAAAGACCCTGATGCTGGGAGAGATTGAAGGTGGGAGGAGAAGGGCGGGGCGGGTGAGAAGATGAGATGGTTGGATGGCATCACCAACTCGATGGACATGAGTTTGAGCAAACTCCCAGAGATGGTGAAGGACAGGGAAGCCTGGTGTGTTGCAGTCCGTGGGATCACAAAGAGTCAGACATGACCGAGCAACTGAACAAGAACAAATCTCAGTTCTACAAGGTTGGAGGCAAACAGTGTTTGTGTTCTCAGTATGTACAACTGGGATGAATGTATCAACCTTGTAAAAGCTTTTTTTTTTTTAATAGCAACCATAAGTTTTATGGTTCATCTACAGAGATTACATTCACCAAACACTGAGGATATCCAAGGTTAAAATGCCCCAAGCTTGTTAACTTCACTCCTCTTTCCTGGTGTCAAGAGAGCCACGTCTTTGACCTATGACCCAAGCATCCCGCTCCTAAGCCTATATTCAGAGAAAAGCATGATTCGAAAAGACACATACACCCAACCTTCACAGAAGCACTATTTACAACAGTTAAGACATGGAAGCAACCTAGGTGTCCATCAGGAGGTGAATGGATAAAGCTGACGTGGAGGTGGCTGTTGTTCAGACGCTCAGTCGTGTCCAACCCTTTGCAACCCCATGGACTGCAGCACGCGGGGCTCCTCCATCCTCTACTGTCTCCCGGAGTTTGCTCAGATTCATGTCGTACATGTGTACAATGTCTGGGGGCTGCCCTGGTGGCTCAGAGGGTAAAGCATCTGCCCACAATGCGGGAGACCTGGGTTTGATCCCTGAGTGGGGAAGATCCCCTGGAGAAGGGAAATGGCAACCCACTCCAGTACTCTTGCTTGGAAAATCTCTTTGATGGAGAAACAGTCCATGGGGTCACAAAGAGTCGGACACGACTGAGCAACTTCACTTTCATACAGTGTTTGAGCCTCTGAAATGGACTCCAGGAGAGACACTGGATTCTTCCCTCCTGTTATCTTTTGTCCTTTCAAGCCGTCTTGCCTTTCGTCTTTCCCAGCTTTCAGGGGGCCCTCATGCATCGCACAGAGTTGGACACGAGTGAAGCAACTTAGCAGCAGCAGCAGCAGCATGCATGGATTGTCTCACGGCCCCTTCATCCACCTTCAAAAGCAGGAGCACAGACTCTTCCCATCTATGTCTCTCGATGCGACTTGGCCTCGATCTCTCTCCATCTCTCCCCCTATTACTTCTGTCCTCCCATCTCCTTCGGGGACTTCACGCTCCTGCCCTCCTGCAAGAACCCGGCCATGACATAGTGGAACCACCTGAGTAAGCGCACTGGAAGTTTCCCGTCTCATCACCATTAAATGAGTCCCATCCGCAACGCCCCCTTTGACATGTAAGGTAACATATTCACAAGTTCCAAGCATTCGTGCATGAACATTTGGGGATGGGAGTCGGAGGAGGATTTATTCAGTTATTTGGACAACCACATGCACTCGAGGACTCTGAACAAAATAACAGAATAGATTTTCATCCAATATCCAATAGATATCGGTTGTTTTGGTGGCTATTGGGGGTCTTTGCTGGGGGCTCAGACGATAAACAGTATGCCTGCTAATCCAGCAGACCGGGGTTTGATCCCTAGGTCGGGAAGATCCCCTGAGAAGGTAATGGCAACCCCCTCCAGTATTCCTGCCTGGAGAATCCCATGGACAGAGGAATGAGGTGGGCTGCAGTCCATGGGGTCGCAAAGAGCTGGACACGACTTGGTGATGGACACTTTCACTTGGTGACTGTCACCGAGTGTTTTGGGGTTCCCAGGTGGCGCCAGTGGTTGAAGAATCTGCCTCCCAGTGCAGGAGACGTACGAGACTTGGGTTTGATCGCTGGGTTGTGAAGATCCCCTGGAGGAGGGCACAGCAACCCTCTCCAGTCTTCTTGCCTGGAGAATCCCACGGACAGAGAAGCCTGATGGGCTGCAGTCCGCGGGGTTGCAGAGTTGGACGCGCCTGAAGGGCATCCGCACGCACTACGCTGAAGGGCATCCACACGCACCACGCTGAAGGGCGTCCACACGCACCACGCTGAAGGGCGTCCGCACGCTGAAGTGTGTCCGCATGCAGCACGCACAGTGCTTTGCGATGCCTTTGAAAGCACCGTCACATTTCAGGGTATTGGGTCTGTCCTCTGCTTGACACTGCAAAGTGTGGAAACACACTCACTGGACGATGTTTCAACGTGCCAAGTGTGTAAAGAGCTCCCCCCTGTCATGGGCTGAAGTCATGATTCAGGCTAGCTGGTGAGCACACATTTCAACAAGAAAAAGAGAAATCATTATGTTCCCTCCAGAAGAATAGCCACCGGACAGATGCATCGCATTTCACCTCAAAGAGCCAAGTCAAAAATGGGGAAGATGCGTTCCTGAGGTAAACAGGTGCTGGGCTTAGCAGAAGGAGCTGGGAAAGCTTGGACGGAAGGAACGTGTTTGGTTGACCGTTGCTGTGCAGTCTCGCAGTTAAGTCTGACTCTGCCACGCTATGGACTGTAGCCCTCCAGGCGCCTCTTGTCCATGGGATTCTCCAGGCCAGAATACTGGAGCGGGTTGCCATTTCCTCCTGCAGGGGATCCTCCCGACCCAGGGGTCAAACCTGGGTCTCCCGGGTCTCCTGCATTTCAGGCAGGTCCTTTACCCGCTGAAATGTATAACTAAATCACCTGTACACCTGAAATGAACACAATGCTGTACATCAACTGTATACTTCACTAAAGTTTGCAAAAACAGCAAGACTTTTCTCTACTGTGAATTTTGACCAAATCACACTTTCTTCTGTGAACAAGATGGCAAGAGGCTAAGATGCTGAGAGAGAGACAGACGAGACAGACAGCAGCCAGTGGCTCTTCCTAGTATATAAAGAGGCACCACTAACCTCTAAGGGACTAGGTGTGCCGTGAAGTCACCTACATCCTGGGATGGGCTTGTACCAACATCCTGGGATGGGCTTGTACCATCTCCCGCTGATGCTTAAGGGACAGAAGCACCGAGATCAGGTAACGAGGGCAACTTTCCACAAGCAGTAAGTGCGGACATCCTTACAAGAACGGGTGTGCAATAGGGCAAAGACGGGGGAGCACACCAGTTCCCTACTGACCACTCCAGGTACTTCAGGGGAAAGAGGCCGCTCTCTGTGCTTTTCTTACTCTTAGAGCTTTCAATCGCCTGCGTTTAAATTACCAGTGCCTTTTCCATCGGACCACCTGTATGTCTGATAAACGTCAGTACAATTCCCATTGGACCGTCCGAATCTCCTGTGGCCTGGCCTGGCGTTCAGGTCTGAGCCCTCGATAAACTAAGGCGCGTCTATTGCAGTCGATGTTCTCGGAAGGAAAATACTGGAAGAAAGATGCCAATGAAACACAAATTGAGCACATGCATGCTGAGTCGAGAGTATCCCGTTTTTGTTTTTGTTTTTGTTTTTTCCAGTAATGCAGCAATGCTCTCACACACTCCGGATGGCTTTGCACATTTATCTCGTACTTGATGAGCTCAGGCAAGGCGTCTTCAGCCGCTCACCTTCAGTCCTACGCAGTGGGAACTGGAAAGACACGGGTGTTTATTTTACTGGCAAAACGCTGCTTTCCTGACCTGCTGAGGTTGTGCGTCCCGGGCAATACAAGCGCATGCCAGGTGAGAGAAGAACCAGGGGCCGCCAAACGCCTACACCCTCCCCCGGAGCATGTGTGCAAACGCGGACACACCGATTCCAAGGAGGGCTGTTTCAAAATGTCAGTTCACCTAAACCCTAAGAACATGTTTTGAAGGTAGCGAAACCAAGCGGACACGCAAAGAAAGTTCAGCCCCATCTGTGACCGGGAGAATGTGATGAAAAGGGAAAAGAAGTCTGGAACAATCATAGTTAAAAAAAAAAAAAGAGGAACCGACACTGTTTTTATTCAAGAGCGAGAGTTTGGAAATGGTCTGAAATGCTGGGACCACCGGCTAAAATTTTCCACTTTCCTCAGCCAGACTAGAAACTGCATTAAATATTTACAGAAAGAAAAAAAAATTTTTTTTGCACCAAGAAAAGAGCCAAGGTGCATCATAGCATCTCCTGAAGTACAGGCAGAATGGAAAACATCAGAAGCCAGCCACGGCTTCTCAGTTGCTGCTCAAATGCAAAGAAAATGAGCTAGGGTTGCAGGTGAGACATTAAGATTTCCAGGCAGCATCAAAACTTCTGGTTCTTATTTCAGCTGGAAGGAAGGGAGGGACTGGCTACCTTGAATGTCTTCAAGGTCGGGTCTTTCTTCCGCAGCAGCACCAAGTCTCTGAAAAAACATTATTTTGAGCATTGCTTTACCGCCACATAAGCCAAGAAGCTAGAAAGCAGTGGAATTCCTGGGGGCACGGAGACCACGCTTGGAGACGTTGGCAGAGTTGGCATGATAAAGCACTCCAGATGCGGGGGGCTGAAACAACTACTACTTATGTCTCCCAAACCAGTCCACACTAAAGGAGATCAGTCCTGAATATTCACTGGAAGGACTGATGCTGAAGCTCCAATACTCTGGCCACCTGATGAGAAGAGCTGACTCACTGGAAAAGACCCTGATGCTGAGAAAGACTGAAGGTGGGAGGAGAAGGGGACGACAGAGGATGAGACGGTTGGATGGCATCAGTGTCTTGATGGACATGAGTATGAGCCAGCTCCAGGAGCTGGTGATGGACAGGGAGGCCTGGCGTGCTGCAGTCCAAGGGGTCGTCAAGAGGTGCACAAAGCTGAGCGACTCAACAGCAACAACAAATTTATTTCTTTGGTTGTGCTTGGACTCAGCTGAGATATTCAGGATTTTCCATCTTAGCTGTGGCATATGGGATCTAGTTTGCTGAACCAGGGATTAAACCCAGGCCCCCTGCATTGGGAGCAGGGTCTTAGTTGCTGGGCTACCAGGAAAGGCCTAATAAGGACAAGACTCTTAAAGACGATTGGCTGACATCTGCTGAACACATAAAAACACCTCTCAAATCCCTACCCCACCCCCACCGGGCAAAGACTCTCATCTGCCCTCTCGTGGACATGATTTGAGAAAAAATAAAAAAGACCCTTCAGGCCTGTGACACAAAATAGTTTTCAATTGTGAATGGGTTGTTTCCTGCATAAATAGAGGAGAGAACTCTGCTTGTGTTTCTTGTTAATTTATATAGTTGTTTTAATCAGGCACAAAACCACAACGGGCTATGTCAGCAGATTCTTTATATACAAACGACTGATACGCTGGAAGTTCAAATGACTCTCGAGTAAACTATTTCTTCCTTTCTGCGGGCAGATTAAGCAATGATGAGTTTTTTTCTTTCTTTCAGTGTGCAACTTGGCCATGTTTAAGTCTGCTGGGGGTACTTATCTTTGCAGAGTTTTGTAAGATCAGACAGCAGCTACACAATCCACCAAAAACCACAGAATCAGGCCTGGGGTTTGTGCGGAAGTTTTTAACAATGACTAGGAGAAGCAATGGCACCCCACTCAGTCCAGTCACTCAGTCATGTCCGACTCTTTGCGACCCCATAGACTGCAGCACGCCAGGCCTCTCCATCACCGACTCCCGGAGCTAAGTCAGTCTCATGTCCGAGTCACTGATGCCATCCAACCATCTCATCTTCTGTTGCCCCCTTCTCCTCCTGCCCTCAATCTTTCCAAGCATCAGGGTCTTTTCCAGTGAGTCAGCTCTTCATATCAGGTGGCCAAAGCATTGGAGCTTCACCATCAGTCCTCCCAGTGAATATTCAGGGTTGATTTATTATTATTATTATTCTGGTTCCACAAGCATTTCTCGGAACTGAAAAGGTATTTCGTAATATTTCATCGCTGGATGTGAGCCCACTTGGAGAGCCAGGGACTTTCCAAAGTGTTGGAAAGGAATATCTCGGATGCAAGAAGTAGGAGAAGGAAGGTCCTGCCCTGTTTTGTCCTTTTTGGTTGTAGAGCACGACAGGGAAGAGACAAATGCCTCATATTCTAAAGGGACCTCACTGTGTTTGCCTTGACCCTGTGGTCCTTGAAGGAGATGAAGGAACCTCCAGGGGACACCTGGCAATGCCTGCAGCTTCCTGGGTGGCTCGATGGTCAAGAACCTGCCTGCCAACTCAGATCATGTAGAGACTCAGGTTTGATCTCTGGGTCGAGAAGATCCCCTGGAGGAGGGCATGGCAACCCACTCCAGTCTTCTTGCCTGGAGAATCCCACAGACAGAGGAGCCTGCCAACAGAAGCACCGAGATCAGGTAACGAGGGCAACTTTCCACAAGCAGTAAGTGCGGACATCCTTACAAGAACGGGTGTGCAATAGGGCAAAGACGGGGGAGCACACCAGTTCCCTACTGACCACTCCAGGTACTTCAGGGGAAAGAGGCCGCTCTCTGTGCTTTTCTTACTCTTAGAGCTTTCAATCGCCTGCGTTTAAATTACCAGTGCCTTTTCCATCGGACCACCTGTATGTCTGATAAACGTCAGTACAATTCCCATTGGACCGTCCGAATCTCCTGTGGCCTGGCCTGGCGTTCAGGTCTGAGCCCTCGATAAACTAAGGCGCGTCTATTGCAGTCGATGTTCTCGGAAGGAAAATACTGGAAGAAAGATGCCAATGAAACACAAATTGAGCACATGCATGCTGAGTCGAGAGTATCCCGTTTTTGTTTTTGTTTTTGTTTTTTCCAGTAATGCAGCAATGCTCTCACACACTCCGGATGGCTTTGCACATTTATCTCGTACTTGATGAGCTCAGGCAAGGCGTCTTCAGCCGCTCACCTTCAGTCCTACGCAGTGGGAACTGGAAAGACACGGGTGTTTATTTTACTGGCAAAACGCTGCTTTCCTGACCTGCTGAGGTTGTGCGTCCCGGGCAATACAAGCGCATGCCAGGTGAGAGAAGAACCAGGGGCCGCCAAACGCCTACACCCTCCCCCGGAGCATGTGTGCAAACGCGGACACACCGATTCCAAGGAGGGCTGTTTCAAAATGTCAGTTCACCTAAACCCTAAGAACATGTTTTGAAGGTAGCGAAACCAAGCGGACACGCAAAGAAAGTTCAGCCCCATCTGTGACCGGGAGAATGTGATGAAAAGGGAAAAGAAGTCTGGAACAATCATAGTTAAAAAAAAAAAAAGAGGAACCGACACTGTTTTTATTCAAGAGCGAGAGTTTGGAAATGGTCTGAAATGCTGGGACCACCGGCTAAAATTTTCCACTTTCCTCAGCCAGACTAGAAACTGCATTAAATATTTACAGAAAGAAAAAAAAATTTTTTTTGCACCAAGAAAAGAGCCAAGGTGCATCATAGCATCTCCTGAAGTACAGGCAGAATGGAAAACATCAGAAGCCAGCCACGGCTTCTCAGTTGCTGCTCAAATGCAAAGAAAATGAGCTAGGGTTGCAGGTGAGACATTAAGATTTCCAGGCAGCATCAAAACTTCTGGTTCTTATTTCAGCTGGAAGGAAGGGAGGGACTGGCTACCTTGAATGTCTTCAAGGTCGGGTCTTTCTTCCGCAGCAGCACCAAGTCTCTGAAAAAACATTATTTTGAGCATTGCTTTACCGCCACATAAGCCAAGAAGCTAGAAAGCAGTGGAATTCCTGGGGGCACGGAGACCACGCTTGGAGACGTTGGCAGAGTTGGCATGATAAAGCACTCCAGATGCGGGGGGCTGAAACAACTACTACTTATGTCTCCCAAACCAGTCCACACTAAAGGAGATCAGTCCTGAATATTCACTGGAAGGACTGATGCTGAAGCTCCAATACTCTGGCCACCTGATGAGAAGAGCTGACTCACTGGAAAAGACCCTGATGCTGAGAAAGACTGAAGGTGGGAGGAGAAGGGGACGACAGAGGATGAGACGGTTGGATGGCATCAGTGTCTTGATGGACATGAGTATGAGCCAGCTCCAGGAGCTGGTGATGGACAGGGAGGCCTGGCGTGCTGCAGTCCAAGGGGTCGTCAAGAGGTGCACAAAGCTGAGCGACTCAACAGCAACAACAAATTTATTTCTTTGGTTGTGCTTGGACTCAGCTGAGATATTCAGGATTTTCCATCTTAGCTGTGGCATATGGGATCTAGTTTGCTGAACCAGGGATTAAACCCAGGCCCCCTGCATTGGGAGCAGGGTCTTAGTTGCTGGGCTACCAGGAAAGGCCTAATAAGGACAAGACTCTTAAAGACGATTGGCTGACATCTGCTGAACACATAAAAACACCTCTCAAATCCCTACCCCACCCCCACCGGGCAAAGACTCTCATCTGCCCTCTCGTGGACATGATTTGAGAAAAAATAAAAAAGACCCTTCAGGCCTGTGACACAAAATAGTTTTCAATTGTGAATGGGTTGTTTCCTGCATAAATAGAGGAGAGAACTCTGCTTGTGTTTCTTGTTAATTTATATAGTTGTTTTAATCAGGCACAAAACCACAACGGGCTATGTCAGCAGATTCTTTATATACAAACGACTGATACGCTGGAAGTTCAAATGACTCTCGAGTAAACTATTTCTTCCTTTCTGCGGGCAGATTAAGCAATGATGAGTTTTTTTCTTTCTTTCAGTGTGCAACTTGGCCATGTTTAAGTCTGCTGGGGGTACTTATCTTTGCAGAGTTTTGTAAGATCAGACAGCAGCTACACAATCCACCAAAAACCACAGAATCAGGCCTGGGGTTTGTGCGGAAGTTTTTAACAATGACTAGGAGAAGCAATGGCACCCCACTCAGTCCAGTCACTCAGTCATGTCCGACTCTTTGCGACCCCATAGACTGCAGCACGCCAGGCCTCTCCATCACCGACTCCCGGAGCTAAGTCAGTCTCATGTCCGAGTCACTGATGCCATCCAACCATCTCATCTTCTGTTGCCCCCTTCTCCTCCTGCCCTCAATCTTTCCAAGCATCAGGGTCTTTTCCAGTGAGTCAGCTCTTCATATCAGGTGGCCAAAGCATTGGAGCTTCACCATCAGTCCTCCCAGTGAATATTCAGGGTTGATTTATTATTATTATTATTCTGGTTCCACAAGCATTTCTCGGAACTGAAAAGGTATTTCGTAATATTTCATCGCTGGATGTGAGCCCACTTGGAGAGCCAGGGACTTTCCAAAGTGTTGGAAAGGAATATCTCGGATGCAAGAAGTAGGAGAAGGAAGGTCCTGCCCTGTTTTGTCCTTTTTGGTTGTAGAGCACGACAGGGAAGAGACAAATGCCTCATATTCTAAAGGGACCTCACTGTGTTTGCCTTGACCCTGTGGTCCTTGAAGGAGATGAAGGAACCTCCAGGGGACACCTGGCAATGCCTGCAGCTTCCTGGGTGGCTCGATGGTCAAGAACCTGCCTGCCAACTCAGATCATGTAGAGACTCAGGTTTGATCTCTGGGTCGAGAAGATCCCCTGGAGGAGGGCATGGCAACCCACTCCAGTCTTCTTGCCTGGAGAATCCCACAGACAGAGGAGCCTGCCGGGCTGCAGTCCATGGTGTTTCGAAGAGTTGGACACGACTGAGCGACTAACACTTTCACTGTGTGTGTGTGTGTGTGTGTGAAGTTGTTTCAGTCGTGTCCAACTCTTTGAAACCCCGTGCTCTGTAGCCCACCAGGCTCCTCTGTCCATGGGGATTCTCTGGGCAGGAATACCAGAGTGGGTTGCCACGCCCTCTTCCAGCTCACTCTGTCTTTACCATTTCTCTAATCTAACTCATCTGTTTCATATTATATATCATGACTTATCTCTTCTATTTAGCCTTGTCTATGATGCTGGGAGGGATTGGGGGCAGGAGGAGAAGGCAACGAGAGAGGATGAGATGGCTGGATGGCATCACTGACTCGATGGACGCAAGTCTGAATGAACTCCGGGAGTCGGTGATGGACAGGGAGGCCTGGCGTGCTGTGATTCATGGGGTCACAAACAGTCAGACATGACTGAGCGACTGAACTGAACTGACTGATTTTTATATCAGATAGGTAAGACAGATAGATAAATGGATAGACAGACAATATGTAAAATGTACAAGTACTTGAAATGCAACGCCTTTGCGGGGGGCCGGGCACAGTGAGTAATGTAGTGATGGTAGAAACAGCTCTGAGAGGACTCAGCCAGGGATGGATCTGACTCCCTCTGGATTCCCTCTTGTGCCCGGCGCTGCCAGGCACCAGCAGGGGTGGGGGCGTCTCTAAGGCTGCGTCCCGTGCTTCCTCTGCCCACCCACTGGCATGCCCGGCCCCCATTCCCCCACCCAGCCCCTGGCCAGCGTGGTTTTGCAGGACCAGCCACCTTCCCTGGCCCCTCAACACACCTGGCGCCACTGTTCATCATCACGTCTTCTCCGTTTGCTGGTTATGCATCCATCCTTCCAGGACTGCTGCCTCCCAACCCTCAAAGAGCTCCCAAATGCTCACGGGTCTTCCTCCATTGGTGGTTCCCACACCTGGGACCAAGTCCGGCAGCAACGACTGCTCAGTGAATGTCTGGGCAAACGCTGTCACTCCTTAGCTCTCCTCACAGCTGCTACTGAAGGAGTCCTAGATGAGGGTGCTGACTCTCTACCCCTGAGAGCCATTCCCCAGCACCCTGGGAGTGTGTCTCTAGGTCCAGAGAACAGCCGAGAAGGATGCTGAAGGCAGCCTAGTCCTCAAAGTCCCTTGAGCATAAAGAAAGTGAAAGTGAAGTCGCTCGGTCGCGTCCAATTCCTTGCGACCCCGTGGACTGTAGCCCACCAGGTTCCTCTGTCCCTGGAATTCTCCAGGCAAGAATCCTAGAGAGGGTTGCCATTCTCTTCTCCAGGGGATGTTCTCAATTCAGGGATCGAACCCTGGTGTCCCGCATTGCAGGCAGATGCTTTACCATCTGAGCCACAAGGGAAGCCCCCTTGAGCACAAAATGCAATAAAAGACAAGTCCTGCAGTGTTTTTTCAACCAGACCTTCTGCCACAGCAAATCCAGGGCATCTGATTCTATTTCAGGGCAAAGGAAGGGAAGAAGCTTTGTTGCAATGCTTCATGGCATATGCGTGCACGTACTGGGCTGCTTTGGGGGAGTTTTCTGATATTTTTTCCCAGTAGTTACGTATGGATGTGAGAGATGGACCATAAAGAAGGCTGAGCGCTGAAGAATTGATGCTTTTGAACTGTGGGGCTGGAGAAGACTCTTGAGAGTCCCTTGGACAGCGAGAGATCCAACCAGTCCATCCTAAAGGAGATCAACATTGAATATTCACTGCAAGGATTGATGCTGAAGGTGAAACTCCAATCCTTTGGCCACCTGGTGCAAAGAACTGGCTCAATGGAAAAGACCCTGATGCTGGGAAAGATTGAGGGCAAGAGGAGAAGGGGGCGACAGAGGATGAGATGGTTGGATGGCATCACTGACTCAGCGGACATGAATTTGAGCAAGCTCCAGGACACAGTGAAGGATAAGGAAGGCTGCTGTGCTCCTTTCAATGGGATTGCAAAGAATTGGACACGACTGTGCGACTGAACAGAAAAAGTGGAATGGGGGGAAATTGTGTGCCCCTGATTCCACAGGCCTCTCCCACTTTCATATGAACAAAGAACTGGATGTGAAATTCCTTTTCCTATCTCTGCATTTCCTCACTTTGTCCAATCTCTACTTTCTCACTGGAAGAAACACGATTCAATTTTCCTGAAACATCACCACAAGACTGAGATCCTATAGCTCTTTTTAAGTATCTCCTCATGCCAGGAGAAAAAAAATGTTTAAAATCATCCAGGTTATTTACATATTTTTGAAATGTTTTCACGAGGTTACATAGGATTTCATAGGGAAAAAAATCGACGCTTCATGTAACAGAATCATATGCAGACTGAAAGAAACAAAAGTGTGCACATTTCATGCAATGCCAGGGAACCCAAATCTGACATTCTCCTGAAATAAAAGGGACTCGAGAAATTCTTTTCTCCAAGTTTAGAAACCATTCAAACTTGATGAGTTTGCTGTTTTGATCATAATTTAAATTTCTTCCAGATTTATATCCTTAGGGGGGAAAAATATGGCTTCATGCTTGTAGCTAAGGAAGATCAAAATAGTATATTAAATGCTCTCAGAAGACTTTTTTGTACATAGAAAAAATATTCAATGAGATAATACAAACCAGAAACAGGCTGATTCTCCCTGAGATTACACAAGCATTTCAGCGTTAAGAAAAGGAAGGGTGAAATTAAAAAAAAAAAAAAAAAAAAGATCAACGAAAACATCTCAGCTACCCAAAGAGCAACACCTTCTCATCTTTCATGAAGAAGATCAATGAAAACATATCAATTACGCAAAGAGGAAGACCTCAAAAGCTTTAATTACGGTTCAGATGCCCAACTTGCAAACAAAAACGAAGGCGGCCATGTCTCTGCTCCCTACCCAAGGTGGGATCGTAACCATGCGTACACGGAGGGGAGAACTGGCTGGGTAAGCTCGTTGGATTAAGCCACAAAGTCATGTGGTGAGTTTATCCGAGTCAAGTGATAAACAAAATCTCATCTGAAACGCATACATTCCTTCCCCATGGTCCAACATCCCCTAGTCTAAGGGAAATCCCTTCAGAAATCCAAGCAGGCTTTCATTTGACTGTTCAACACGGCCACTTTGGAGAGACACGACCTCCCGTGAATGTACCAGCTTCCACCTGCCAACAGGCTTCCCCGGGCCATCATGACGTCCCTTCAAGACCAATAGCGACTGCTCGTCCATATTCTAATTGATTATAAACAGTATGCTAGTTGCTCAGTCGTGTCTGCCTCTTTGTAAGCCCATGGACTGCAGCCCGCCAGGCTCCTCTGTCCATGGGATTCCCCGGGCAAGGATACTGGGGTGGGTGGTCATACCCTCCTCCAGGGGAACTTCACCACCCAAGGATCAAACCCACGTCTGTTTACGTCTCCTGCGTTGGCAGGCAGGATCTTAATCACAGCACCACCTGGGAAGTCCAACTTTACTCCAATACAAATTAATTGGATGAAACTGGAGCCGATTATACAGAGTGAAGTAAGCCAGAAAGAAAAACACCAATACAGTATACTGACACATATATATGGAATTTAGAAAGATAGTAATGATGAGCCTGTATGTGAGACAACAGAAGAGACACCAGAGGTATAGAGCGGACCTCTGGCCTCTGAGGGAGAGGGGGAGGGTGGGATGATTTGGGAGAATGGCACTGAAACATGTATACGATCATATAAGAAACGAAGCACCAGTCTATGTTCAATACAGGATACAGGATGCTTGGGGCTGGTGCACGGGATGATCCAGGGAGATGATATGGGGTGGGAGGTGGGAGGGGGCTTCAGCATTGGGAGATTGTGTACACCTGTGGCTGATTCATGTCAATGTATGGCAAAACCAATACAGTATTCTAATGTAGAATAAAGTATTAAAAAATATATATAGATTCATATCTAAAAATAAATAAACTTCAAGCACACAAAAAAAATTTTTTTTTTGAAGCTCCATTCTTGATCAAATGTCCTCCAAAAAAGGAGGTATGAAAAACCGAAGGCAGGTGATTCTCACAGTTTTTTCCATTAAAACGTGGACAGCGCATGCTTATCACACTAACTCTACTGAACTCACGATTCTCGTCAGCACGAAGGCAACACGGCTCCCTGTGGGGGATTCGATTTTGCTCAAGGTATAGACGACACACACAGAGTCAAATCTAGACTTTAGCCCACCTTTCCTTGACCCTGAGATTCATGATGCTACCAGTAAGGGAGGAAACTCTCAATTAAATCTAACAAATTTAATTAAAAACCAGAGGGCTCTTGAAAGAGAAAAGAGAAGGAATACTGTGTTTTGTGAATTATGTGTGTGCTCAGCTGTGTCTCTTTGCGACCCCATGGACTGCAGCCCACCAGGCTCCTCTGTCCATGGGACTCTCCAGGCAAGAATACTGGAGTGGGCTGCCACGCCCTCCTTCAGGGGGTCTTCCAAACCCCAGATCGAACATGTGTCTCCTGCATTGGCAGGGGGATTCTTTACCACGGAGCCACTGGGAAGCCCTTTGTCTAATACAGAGAGAGGATCTCTTTACAGAAGGTTAGACAGGAGGTGTCCTGAAAAAGCCTCCACGTGGCAGAGGGGAGTTCAACAGACAGAACTGCAGCGGCCGCCATGCTGTGCTCATGGGTTATGTGGATGTGTGTTATGTTTGATGGATTTGAGCCATCTCTCTACGTGGCTGAACCCACGTTGTTGGCAACAGACAGGCTCCCCCTCCGTGGCAGCCATCTGAGTGTTCATTTCTGCCGTGGAAGCGAGATTTAAAAATGGAAGCTCAAGCTGCCGCATCTGGGTACCATGTGTCCGGAAGAAGGCAGAGACGGGCTCTGTCCTTCATGGTGTCAACTGGTGGCACTCTGGGGCTGTCCCGTTACCCATGTACATACACAGGGTCCACAGTCTGCTGGGCAAACGAGGTACTAGAAGCTGGCAGGTAATAGCTGGGCATGAGGTCTATATAAAAACCACACAGGGTGGGAAATGGAAAGTGTCCAAGATGGGTCCATGGAGGAACGGCTGTTCACACTCAAGTGTTGAAAGATGCGTTTCATTGGTAGACAAGACCCAGAGAATCAGCAGTATGAGAAAAAATGCTGTGAATGAAGCGAGGCTTGAAATAATGTTCAGGGAGAAGAGCCATGTGTCCAGAGTGCCCAGAGTGCTGCTGCTGCTAAGTCACTTCAGTCGTGTCCGACTCTGTGCAACCCCATAGACGGCAGCCCACCAGGCTCCCCCGTCCCTGGGGTTCTCCAGGCCAGAACACTGGACTGGGTTGCCATTTCCTTCTCCAATGCATGAAAGTGAAAAGTGAAAGTGAAGTCGCTCAGTCGTGTCCAACTCTTCGCGACCCCATGGACTGCAGCCTACCAGGCTCCTCCGTCCGTGGGATTTTCCAGGCAAGAGTACTGGAGTGGGGTGCCATTGTCTTCTCCGAACCCAGACTGCAGGGTTCTGCAATCATATGCTGTTCATATGACGAGTATCATATGTCATATCACCGTCAACCATAATGTCGAATGGATCAAGAAGATAGAATACATACAAGCGGTGGAATATTACTCAGCCTTGAAAATGGACAAGGTAATGTCATACGCAGGAAAATGGATGGACCTACAGATTTTTCACACTGAGTGAAGTCAGTCAGACCGAGGAGGAGAAATACCGTACAACATCACTTATACGCGGAATCTAAAAAAAGAAATGAGATAGAGGAAGGTGTTAGTGAGATGACAGAATTAAATTTTTGGCCGACCAAAATAAAAATCACTAGCCACGGACGTTAGTTTCTGCGAAAATCCACCAGTCGATGATGAGCTCATAGGCTGATGTCTTCCCCAGACATTACCTTCTTGAAAGGCGTGAGAAACACCCTGTGGCTGTAAACTCATTCACACGTTCTATCCATTTGTTGCTGCTGTTTCGTCTTTAAGTTGTGTCCGACTCTTGCAACCTCATGGACTGCAGTCCACCAGGCTCCTGAGCTCTCCACTATCTCCAGAGTTTGCTCAAATTCATGTCCACTAAGTGGGTGATGCCATCCAACCATCTCCTCCTCATTTTCCTCCTGCCTTCAACCTCTCCCAGCAGCAGGGTCTTTTCCGATGAGTCAGATCTTCGCATCAGCTGGCCAAAGGACTGGAGTTTCAGCTTCAGCACCCGCCCTTCCAGTGAATATCCAGGGCTGAGTTCCTTGAGGATGGATGAGCTGGATCTCCTTACATCCCGAGGGACTCGCAAAGAGTCTTCTCCAGCCCCATGGTTGGAAAGCGTCAATTCTTCAGCACTCAGCCTTCTTTACGTTCCAGCTCTCACATATGTACCCGACAACAGGCTCTCTGGTCTCTACCATGATCAATACGGGGTTGATCAAATCCTAGTGCAATCGGCCTCCTGAAATATTTCAGGGGATGCTATCTGTCCAAGGCAGCTCTCTCTCTTTCTCTGTAGACAGGGCTCCACATTCTTCCAGAGGGGAGGATCAATTGCGGTTTCCTGGGCAATCTGGAGCCTCACAGGATGTCAGATGAAGACGGCTGTGGGTTTCACGCCCGGATGTTACAGCTGATGGGGAACCACAGATGGTGGGACTCAGGCCACTGTTAGGAAAATAAAGTCACTGCGAAGAGCACAAAAGGAAATCGGAGTGCTGTTTGCAATCAGCGTGAGACGCTGGGTCCTTCCCCTTGCATATGGCCACTGACCTTTCCCAAGAGTGGTTTATAACGAAGTCAGCACGATGCCTTTTCCAGGACAGACCACACCTAACGTTTGCAAACTGGCGACTGTGGCTCGGCGGGCTGCGGAGGAGACAGCTGTTTGCCGTTAAAGGCATCGCCCGCTTTTTCAGGGTGCCATCAACCTCCCTCAGGCTTGTCTTCTCAGGTTTAGGGGCCAGCCTGCAGCTTTCACGCCCCAGCACACAAAGGTCATCCCACTGGACACGCACACAAAATTACATTTATACCGGATCAATCTGGAGAAAAGGATATTCTTTCCAAAAAAAAAAAAAAAGCCCTATTTTTAGTTTTCCTCTTTTTAGCAAACTGTTGAAGTAATCTCCTTCATTAGAGAAAGTAATAAAAGCAACGCTTTTTTATTAGCATCAGAAACTTTCCACACAGAAGGGTTTCATCAAAAACATGCTGCATTTTGTCAAGTACAAGGGTGAGGTGGGATATTTTCCTGTTTGTTTGGTCCGCTGCTTACAAGGAAATCTGCCTTTTCGAAGCTGAATTAAGAGACAAATGATAATATTTTTACCTCTTTTTAAAAAGTTTTATTATATATTTTTATTTAGTATATGTATTGAAATACATATATTATAAAATAAAAGTTTTATGTAAAAGCATAGTTGATTGACAATACTGAGTTAGTTTATACAGCAAAATGAATTAGTAACATAAATGTATAGAGATATATATCACTAATTCACTAAACTGAAATATATATGTATACACATACACGCACATTCTTTTTTAAGATTCTTTTTCCATATACATCATTACAGAGTACTGACTAGAGTTCTCTCTGCTATACAGTAGTAGGTCCTTATTAGCTATCTGCTTGATATACTGTCAAGCATTTCTGGAGAAGGAAATGGCAGCCCACTCCAGTGCTCTGGCCTGGAGAATCCCAGGGACGGGGGAGCCAGGTGGGCTGCCGTCTATGGGGTCGCACAGAGTCGGACACGACTGAAGCGACTTAGCAGCAGCAGTTCAGTTCAGTCGCTCAGTCGTGTCTGACTCTTGCAACCCCATGGACTGCAGCCCGCCAGGCTCCTCTGCCCATGGGATTCTCCAGGCAAGAACACTGGAGTGGGCTGTCATTTCCTCCTCCAGGGGATCTTCCCGACCCACGAATTGAACCCAGGTTTCCTTCATTGCAGGCGGATTCTTTACCAACTGAGTTACCAGGCAATCCTCATGCTATACAGTAGGTCTTTACAAACTATTTTATCAATATATTGATATATTAATTATTAATTAATTAATTAAGATATAGTGTGTATGTCCATCCCAGTCTCCCAATTTACCCATCCCCGTTCCCCCTCCTTGCAATCTTAAGTTTGATGTCTACATCTGTGACTCTTATTTCTGTTTTGGAGATAAGCTGAAAAGACAGATAATTATGAAGCCTTGCCTCATCTTGGGCACAGCGTGGAATAAACATAAGAATGGACATTCACATAATTTACGATGTGTGTGTGTGAGTGTGTGTGTGCATGCCTGTGTCTGTGTGCTCAGCCGCTCAGCGGTGTCTGACTCTTTGCAGCCCCATGGACTGTAGCCCTCCAGGCCTCTCCATCCATGGGATTCTCCAGGCAAGGATACTGGAGTGGGTTGCCATTTCCTCCTCCAGGGGCTCTTCCCGACCCAGGGATCAAACCCTCATCTCTTTCGGCTTCTGCATCGGCAGGGACCTTCTTTACCAATAAAGCCACGTGGGAAGCCCAATTCGTAAGGGAGACAAGCCAGGGCTTCCCGGGTGGTTCAGCTGGTGAAGAATCCGCCTGCAATGCGGGAGACCTGGAGAAGGGAACAGCTGCCCATTCCAGTATTCTGGCCTGGAGAATTCCATGGGCAGAGGAGCCTGGCAGGCTACAGTCTATGGATCTGCAAAGAGTCAGACACCACTAAGCGACTGAGCGCATGCGTGCACGCACGCACACACACACACACACACACACTACAAATTATGTCACCTTCTGTTCTCATGTTTTTTCCACACTGCGCCCAAGATTAGGCAAGGGGGAGTCGCAAAGAGTCAGACACGCCTGGGCGACTTTCACTTTCATAGGGAGACATTCCTAGGAAAATATCAACCACCTTCTAGGTAAAATTTTAAGAAGCACGGGTTTGGGTATGCAAGCCTAAAGACCCTCAAAGGATCGAAGTGGGCAGAACTGCAACACCCTTATTTCCAAAATGCCAAAGAATTTACAGGGTGCGGAACTTGGCAGATAAAACTGGTCAGAGGGTGGTTTGCAGAGGCTGCAAGAAAGGACCAGGCAGGGGGTGAGTACGCAGACACCCGAAGGCGAGCGCAGTGGTATCGTCTGTCGTCGTTGCACTGTGTCTTTGTTGCTTTGAGCAGGCTTTCTCCAGTTGTGGCAAGCAAGGGCTACTCTAGTCATGATGCCCAGCTTTCTCTTTGCAGTGGCTGCTCTGGGTGGGGAGCATGGGCTCCAGGCACACGGGCTTCAGCAGTTTTTGGACACGGGCTCAGGAGTTGCAGTGTGTGGGTGCTGGAGCTCGGCAGCTGTGGTGCAGGGGCTGAGGTGCTCTGCAGCATGCGGAATCTTCCTCGACCAGAGATCGAATCCGTGTCCCCTGCACTGGCAGACGGATTCTTATCTGCTGGACCACCGGGGAAGGCCTTAGAATAGTGGTATGTATTTTCTGGGTGAAGAAAGCACTAAGATAGCTCCCTTTGCAACCAATTCTATAAACAAAGGAAGGAAAAACAACAACAACAACAACAAACTCCCCATCCAAAGGAGAAGGGGGTGCTGAAGGACTTCAGAAGGTGAGAAGAACTGGTTATTTCTGGAACACATCTACTAGAAAAGCAGGAGACATGTTCTGAGAACAGAAGGGAGCACATGCATGCTTGCTAAGTGGCTTCAGTCGTGTCTGACTCTGTGTGACGCTATAGACGGCAGCCCACCAGGCTCCCCTGTCCACGGGATTCTCTAGGCAAGAATACCGGAGTGAGGTGCCACATGGAAACCCAGACGCATGACAATGAATGACCATGGAGTGGCACACATCTCAGATCACATCCTACAGAAAATCACCTCCGAGAGGCAGGAGACAAACTCAAATGAAAATGTACAACCCAGAGGAAAGGTTTAATGCAGTGAAAACAGGAAGAGATTTGCTGTTGTTTTGTTTGAATACAGAGAAGAAATTGAGCTCCTCCATGTAAGAGGAATCACTCAAGAAGACAAACACTATTCAACCAAAAGATAGTCCAGGAAGCATAATCCACGAGAACCTTCCTGAGCTGGCAGACACAGAGCCAGAGATGAAAGACGTTCCTGACTTGGTAGCCACGAACCCACAGACGAAAGGCGTCCCTGAGTTGGCAGACATGAATCCACACAAGAAAGATGTCCCCTGCATTTAAAGAAGTGAGAAGTAAATAACCCGTTAACTCTGCCCCACGTCAGAGAGCTGTCCAGCCCCAAACGTCAGTAGGACTGAGGCTGAGAAAGCTCGGCTGAGCATGAAGTCAGGATTTTATCTATCTACTCTATCCATCCATCCGTTTCTCTTATGTATCCATTCATCCATCATCTATCCATCATCTATCTCTATTATCTATGTAGCTTTCTGTACTATCAATCCATCCATCCATCCATCATCTGTCTGTATTATCAATCTATCCATCCATCATCTATCTGTACTATCAATTAATCTATCATCCATCAATACATGCAGCTGTACTATCATATATCGAGTTATCATTTCTATCAAGCCACCCACTCATTCATGTATCCATCTATCCATCCACCCATGTCTACTATCCATGCATCATCTATCCCTACTATCTGTCTCTCTGTCTATATCACCAATCAGTCTCTACCATCTTTCCATCACCTGTACTATCAGTCTACCATCTATCAAGCTATTTAGCTGTACTACCTATCATCAGTGGGACCTGGGCGACTTTCACTTTCATAGGGAGACATTCCTAGGAAAATATCAACCACCTTCTAGGTAAAATTTTAAGAAGCACGGGTTTGGGTATGCAAGCCTAAAGACCCTCAAAGGATCGAAGTGGGCAGAACTGCAACACCCTTATTTCCAAAATGCCAAAGAATTTACAGGGTGCGGAACTTGGCAGATAAAACTGGTCAGAGGGTGGTTTGCAGAGGCTGCAAGAAAGGACCAGGCAGGGGGTGAGTACGCAGACACCCGAAGGCGAGCGCAGTGGTATCGTCTGTCGTCGTTGCACTGTGTCTTTGTTGCTTTGAGCAGGCTTTCTCCAGTTGTGGCAAGCAAGGGCTACTCTAGTCATGATGCCCAGCTTTCTCTTTGCAGTGGCTGCTCTGGGTGGGGAGCATGGGCTCCAGGCACACGGGCTTCAGCAGTTTTTGGACACGGGCTCAGGAGTTGCAGTGTGTGGGTGCTGGAGCTCGGCAGCTGTGGTGCAGGGGCTGAGGTGCTCTGCAGCATGCGGAATCTTCCTCGACCAGAGATCGAATCCGTGTCCCCTGCACTGGCAGACGGATTCTTATCTGCTGGACCACCGGGGAAGGCCTTAGAATAGTGGTATGTATTTTCTGGGTGAAGAAAGCACTAAGATAGCTCCCTTTGCAACCAATTCTATAAACAAAGGAAGGAAAAACAACAACAACAACAACAAACTCCCCATCCAAAGGAGAAGGGGGTGCTGAAGGACTTCAGAAGGTGAGAAGAACTGGTTATTTCTGGAACACATCTACTAGAAAAGCAGGAGACATGTTCTGAGAACAGAAGGGAGCACATGCATGCTTGCTAAGTGGCTTCAGTCGTGTCTGACTCTGTGTGACGCTATAGACGGCAGCCCACCAGGCTCCCCTGTCCACGGGATTCTCTAGGCAAGAATACCGGAGTGAGGTGCCACATGGAAACCCAGACGCATGACAATGAATGACCATGGAGTGGCACACATCTCAGATCACATCCTACAGAAAATCACCTCCGAGAGGCAGGAGACAAACTCAAATGAAAATGTACAACCCAGAGGAAAGGTTTAATGCAGTGAAAACAGGAAGAGATTTGCTGTTGTTTTGTTTGAATACAGAGAAGAAATTGAGCTCCTCCATGTAAGAGGAATCACTCAAGAAGACAAACACTATTCAACCAAAAGATAGTCCAGGAAGCATAATCCACGAGAACCTTCCTGAGCTGGCAGACACAGAGCCAGAGATGAAAGACGTTCCTGACTTGGTAGCCACGAACCCACAGACGAAAGGCGTCCCTGAGTTGGCAGACATGAATCCACACAAGAAAGATGTCCCCTGCATTTAAAGAAGTGAGAAGTAAATAACCCGTTAACTCTGCCCCACGTCAGAGAGCTGTCCAGCCCCAAACGTCAGTAGGACTGAGGCTGAGAAAGCTCGGCTGAGCATGAAGTCAGGATTTTATCTATCTACTCTATCCATCCATCCGTTTCTCTTATGTATCCATTCATCCATCATCTATCCATCATCTATCTCTATTATCTATGTAGCTTTCTGTACTATCAATCCATCCATCCATCCATCATCTGTCTGTATTATCAATCTATCCATCCATCATCTATCTGTACTATCAATTAATCTATCATCCATCAATACATGCAGCTGTACTATCATATATCGAGTTATCATTTCTATCAAGCCACCCACTCATTCATGTATCCATCTATCCATCCACCCATGTCTACTATCCATGCATCATCTATCCCTACTATCTGTCTCTCTGTCTATATCACCAATCAGTCTCTACCATCTTTCCATCACCTGTACTATCAGTCTACCATCTATCAAGCTATTTAGCTGTACTACCTATCATCAGTGGGATTCCCTGGTGGCTCAGAGGTTAAAGCGTCTGCCTCCAATGTGGGAGACCCGGGTTCGATCCCTGGGTCGGGAAGATCCCCTGGAGAAGGAAATGGTAACCCACTCCGGTATTCTTGCCTAGAGAATCCCATGGACAGAGAAGCCTGGTAGGCTACAGTCCACGGGGTCGCAAAGAGTCGGACATGACTGAGCGACTTCACTTTCACTTTTCACCTATCATCAAGCTATCATCTTCATCAATTCATCCAGCCACCATCTATCTGTTTATCCATCCACCCATGCCTACTATCTATCCAATGTTGACCTCCACTATCACCTATGAATCAATATCTATCTACCATCTATCAGCCTACCATTTCTATCAATCGATCCACACATAATCTATCTAGCCATTCATTGATCTCTGCAATCTACCTATCCGTTCATACATCATCTCCCTATCATTTCACATCAATTGATCTATACATCCACAATCAACCTATCCGTCTATCTGTGTGTACTCCCTGTCAATCCATCATCTAACTCAACTATTTATCCATCGTCTGTCTCTACTATCAACATACCATCTATCAGTCAGTCTCTACTCTCTATCACCGACCAACCTATTTATCTGCACTCTAACCTATCAATCTACCACTTCAGTCTACCAATCCAGCCACCCATTAACTATCTATCCATGTATCTATCCACCCATTCAACCAGCATCTGTCTATCGCGTCTCTCTAATAACCCATTCAACCACCATCTATCACATCTCTCTATCCACGCATTCAAGCAGCATCTATTATGTCTCTCTACCCACCCATTCAACCACCATCTGTCTATCATGTCTCTCCATCCATTCCACCATTGTCTGCCTATCACACCTATCTACCCACCCATTCAACCATTGTCTGTTTATCACGTCTCTCTATCCACCCATTCAACCAGCATCTATCATGTTTATCTGTCTCTACCACCTACCTACCTACCTATTTCTACTATCAGTCTATGTAATCTATCAGCTGTCCATTTACCTGTCTCTACTACCTACCTATCTATATGCCACCTACCTAATCCATCCATCCATCCATGTATCTACCTATCATCTCTCCATGTGTCTTCGTCTCCTACCTGTCCATATCTGTGTGTCTATGGCTGCGGTTCTCAACTGGGGATGACCATGCTCCTCTGAGGACGTATGACAAGGCGTGGAGACATTTTTTGCTGCCAGCACTAGGGCAGGGGGGTGCTCCTGACACCTTGTGGGAGGAGCTCAGAGATGCTGCTCCACACCCAACACCAGGACAGACCTTCCTCCCCCTAAAGAATTATCCAGGCCCCAAACATTACAGCTTCCAAGGTGGAGACACCCTGACCTAGCTCTCTCGTGCTATCTTAACCTCTGAACTCTTTCCTGCCTCCATTCTGCACTGACCTGGCTAAATGCCAGTTATGCATATATTTTTGTGGTTGTCATCAGTTGGACCATAGGCTCAAGAGTTGAATGGTCCTTTAAATTTGCCACCACTCAGAATGGAGATTCCTCAGAAAGCTAGGAATAAAACTACCGTATGAATCAGCAATCCCACTACTGGGCATATGCCCTGAGGAATCCAAAACCGAAAAAGACACACGTCTCCCATTCTTCACTGCAGCACTGTTTACAATAGCTAGAACGTGGAAGCAACCTAGATGTCCATCGACAGATGAATGGATAAATAAGATGTGGTACATATACACAATGGAATATTACCCAGCCATGAAATGGGACACATTTGAGTCAGCTCGAATGAGACAGATGAACCTAGAGGTTATTATTAAAAAAGTGAAGCCAGAAGGAGAAAAACAAATACTGTATATTAACGCACATATAGTTGAGTTCCCTGGTGGCTCAAACAGGAAAGCGTCTGTCTACAGTGTGGGAGACCTGGGTTCGATCCCTGGGTCGGGAAGTTCCCTGGAGAAGGAAACGGCAACCCACTGCAGTACTCTTGCCTAGAAAAATCCCATGGACAAAGGAGCCTGGTGTCCATGGGGTCGCAAAAGTCTGACACGACTGAGCGACTGAACTGAACTGAACTGAATTCAGAGGCAGACACAGAGAACAGACTTATGGACATGCTGGGGGAAGGTGGGGGTGGGATGAATGGAGAGACTAACAGGAAAACATAGACACATACAGCATCTGTAAGACAGACAGCCAGCGGGAAATTCCTGTATGACTCCAGGGACTCACACTAGGGCTCTGTGACAACCTAGAGGGGTGCGATTTGGTGGGAGGTGGAAGGGGGGTTCAAGACGGAAAGGACATGTGTATACCTATGGCTGATTCATGTGGACAGATGGCAGGCACCAGCACGCTTTTGTAAAGCAATTAATTACACTTCAAGTAAAAACAAGTAAAATTTAAAAACGGCCACTACCCAAGCAAGATCATTCTCTTGCTGACTCGTCTTCAACCTTCACCTGATTCCTGCCGTCAGCCCCCAACAGCCTACATTTCCCTCCCCACGCCTTGCAGTCTGGTTGACACATGTCTTCCACGATGCCTGTGGTTTGTCAACCCCATCACGCCACTCTGCGAGGATGTGGTTCTCATTTATATAAATAGGACGGCGCTGTAAATCTCAGTGTTTGCTAAACGTCTCTCACTCAGCAAAATGCTTTTAGGACCTCATCATGGAGCCGAGCCTCCATCTGTGGGGCTCAACGTCCATCTGTACCGTCCGCCTAACACGCTCTGTGAGGGTCACAGGGTGAGGACCGCCCTCAGGCAGCCTGGAATTCCCTAAGCCTCTGGAGAGACCTGAGATGTGCCTTTTAAAAATTCCTGAACGCATGTCTGTTAAGAATTCCTCTGGGCTTTACAGCTACACGGGCTATGGCTGGGTCATGAGACAGTCCACTCGGGGAAAAAAATCTCAAGTCTGGCCAGAATGCTCTTCAGGAGGGAAGCTACATGCTGACTGTTACTATCACTGTACAGGTGTTCTCACCTGCTCAGGCCCTTGAGAACTTCAGGTGTGTTTCCATCGTTCATATGTTGCAACATGAAGGCACACAAAAATCTCTCTTGCTGTTGCTTTCCTCTGCAATTTTCTGCTCATTAACTCATCATTGAATAGGGCTTATTCTTTTGTGCAATGGAAACAGTGACAGACATTATTTTCGTGGGCTCCAAAATCACTGTGGATGGTGACTTCAGTGATGAATTCAAACACACTCGCTCCTTGGAAGAAAATCTATGACCAGCCTAGACAGTATATTGAAAAGCAGAGACGTTACTTGGCCGACAAAGGTCTGTCTAGTCAAGGCTATGGTTTTTCCAGTATCTGAGAGTTGGACTATAAGAAAGCTGAATGCCGGAGAATGGATGCTTCTGAACTGTGGTGTTGGGGAAGACTCTTGAGAGTCCCTTGGACTGCAAGGAGATCCAACCAGTTCATTCTAAAGGAGATCAGTCCTGAATATTCATTGAAAGGACTGATTCTAAGGCTGATGCTTCAATCCTTTGGCCACCTCATGTGAAGAGCTGACTCCTTAGAAAAGGCCCTGATGCTGGGAAAGACTGAAGACAGGGATGACAGAGGATGAGATGGTTGGATGGCATCACTGACTCAATGGACATGAGTTCGAACAAGCTCCAGGAGATGGTAAAGGACCAGGAAGCCTGGCGTGGGGTTGCAGAGTTGGACATGACCAAGCGACTAAACAATTCCTTTGTGCACTGTCTCTTTCTATACTTCACCTGTTTCTTTCTTTTCTTTTTTAATAGAGTTTCCAGTGTAGTTTCCCCATTAATTTTCAGGAGTCTCACATGTCTTCTAGATAAGAATCTCTTTTTTTTTAATTTTTTGAGCTCATTTATTTATTTTTTATGGTGGTGCCATGCAGCCTTTGGGATCTTAGTTTCCTGACCAGGGATTGAACCCACATCCCCTGCAGTGGAATCACAGTGTCCAAACCACCAGACCTGCAGGGAATCCTCCTTTTATATATTTGGATATCACAAATAACAGGTACCAACCACCCTCTCAGCCAGCCACTAAACTCTGCTTACGATGCATTTCACAGAAAGCCTTTAATTCAGTTCAGTTCAGTTCAGTTCAGTCACTCAGTCGTGTCTGACTCTCTGCGACCCCATGGACTGCAGCATGCCAGGCCTCCATGTCCATCACCATCTCCTGTAGCTTACTCAGACTTATGTCCATCAAATCGGTGATGCCATCCAACCATCTCGTCCTCTGTCATCCCCTTTTCCTCCCGCCTTCAATCTTTCCCAGCATCAGGGTCTTTCCCAATGAGTCAGTTCTTCACATCAGGTGGCCAGAGTATTGGAGTTTCAGCATCAGTATCAGTCCTTCCAATGAATATTTAGGACTGACTTGCTTTAGGATGGACTGCTTGGATCTCCCTGCAGTCCAAGGGACTCTCAAGACTCTTCTCCAACACCACAGTTCCAAAGCACAGCTTCTTTTTAACATGCTAAGTTGATCATAGCTTTTCTTCCAAGGAGCAAGCATCTTTTGATTTCATGGCTGCAGTCACCATCTGCAGTGATTTTGGAGTCTCAAAATATAAAGTCAGCCACCGTTTCCCCATCTATTTGCCATGAAGTAATGGGACCAGATGCCATGATCATAGTTTTCTGAATGCTGAGTTGAATTAAGTGAAATGCCTCTATTTTTTTCTTTACTCATAACCTCTGTTTTTATGATTTTGTTTACAAAATCTCCACCAAGGGACCTCCCTGGTGGTCCAGTGGGTAAGACTCCGAGCTCCCAATGCAAGGGGCCAGGGATTCAATGCCTGGTCAAAGTCCTGCATGTTATAACTAAGACCCAGCACAGTGAAATAAGTAAATATTGAAGAAAAAAAAAAAAAAAAAAGGAAAGAAATATTTGCCTACTCCTAGGTTAGAAAGATTTTGCTCCTTCAATTTTTTAAAAGCAATTTTTCTACCAAAGTACAGTCGGTTTACAATGTTGTGTTAATTGCAGCTACACAGCAAAGTGAGTCAGTTAAATATATACAAGTATTTTTTTTTCACATTCTTTTCCACTCTAGGTGATTAACAGATACTGAGTACAGTTCCCTGTGCTATACACTACATCCTTGTGGTTTATTTTATATATTTGTGGTTAAGTGTTGTTTAGCTGCTAAGTCATGGCTGACTCTTTGCGACCCTGTGGACTGTAGCATCGCCAGGCTCCTGTCCATGGGATTCTCCAGGAAGAATACTGGAGTGGGTTGCCATTTCCTTCTCCAGGGGAATCTTCCCGACCCAGGGATGGAACCCACATCTCCTGTATTGGAAGGTGGGCTCTTTCCCACTGAGCCGCCAGGGAAGCCCATTGTATATACGCTCCTGTTGTTCAGCTGCCAAGTCGTGTCTGACTCTTTGCGACCACACAAACTGAAGCACAGCAGGCTTCCCTGTCCTGCGCCATCTCGCTGACTTCATACAAATTTTACATACAGTGGTATGTTTACGTTAACCCCAAACTCCTAAGTTATTCTTCTCCCCTTTCCCCTTCGGTAACCAAAAGTCTGGTTCGTATGTCTGTGAGGCTGTTTCTGTTTCCTCAGTAAGTTCGTCTGTGTCTTATTTTAGACTCTGTTCTGGGACTCAGGACCGCAACAGCAAATAAAGTATGGTGACATCATAAATCCTAGAAAACCCGGTGTCCTCTGGTTCAGAAAGAGCAGGAATCTAAGGGAATTAATAGAGCTTCTTGTGGCTCAGAGGGTAAAGCATCTGCCTGCAATGCAGCAGACTTGGGTTCGATCCCAGGGTCAGGAAGATCCCCTGGAGAAGGAAATGGCAACCCACTCCAGTACTCTTGCCTGGAAAATCCCATGGACAGAGAAGCCTGGTAGACTACAGTCCACAGCATCGCAAAGAGTCGGTCACGAGTGAGCAACTTCACTATAAGGTAATTAACCAAAAGGTGGATGGATCCCATTACTGCAGGCCCAAGCTTCCTGTCTGTTCATTTAAACCATGTTTTCGGTGTTTGAGCCCTGAAATCCATATGTCTCCCCGGCAAGGGATCTCCAAGAGAAGGGAAGGCAGGCACACAGTCCAGTGCGGTCCCCAAGAAGGCATTTCAGCACGTGCCTGTCTACAGAAAACCATCACAGGCGATGGTCATGTGTAAGGAGTTTTCGTAAATACAGAGCGTGGCCCCAGGTGCAAAGTTCTGAATCCTCAAACCCATGAACGGACGTTCTCTCAGTGATGACACTAACTCCCCCCTTGGCAGATTCACCGTCCGCTTCCTTACGTTCATCCCACGAATTCTGGATGTTTGTGAATCAAGACCGTCACGTCACCTAGACCGTGAACGTGTATGAGTATGTGTGTGTTAGCTGCTTTGCCGTGTCCGACTCTATGGGACCCCATGGACTGCAGTGTCCCACGACTCCTGTGTCCATGGGATTCTCCAGGCAAGAACACTGGAGTGGGCTGCCATTTCCTCCTCCAGGGGAATCTTCCCGACCCAGCGATGGAACTCGGGTCTCCTGCACCAGTAGGCAGATTTTTTTTTTTAACCACTGTGTCACATGGGAAGCCGCAGACCCTGAATACCTCTCACCAATCTTTATCTGCTTTCCATTCCTTTTATTAAGAGCAGGAAGGTGGGCAGACAGACAATGGGCAGGTACATACTACTGTTTGGCTTCCCTGTTTCCTAGAATCTCAATGAAAACTTGGTTGTCTCCAGAGTCCCGTGGATGTGCACGGATTTATCTGTTGCAATGACGTTGACTGCAAAGCCAGCTACACACGGGTAACCTAGACAATTTAGCAACCAGTACCTGGTGTGTTTCTATTACATTTGCAACAATGTGACCGTTGGTATCATAAAGAAGGCTGAGCACCAAAGAATCAATGTGACTGTTTTGTTTGATCATAAAATAGGCTGAGCACCAAAGAATGAATGTTTTTTTCAGACTGAGGTGCTGGAGAAGACTCTTGAGAGCCCCTTGGACTGCAAGGAGATCCAACCAGTCCATCCTAAAGGAAATCAGTCCTGAATATTCATGGGAAGGACTGATGCTGAGGCTGAAATTCCAATACTTTGGCCACCTCATGCAAAGAGTTGACTCATTGGAAAAGACTCTGATGCTGGGAGGGATTGGGGGCGGGAGGAGAAGGGGACGACAGAGGATGAGATGGTTGGATGGCATCACCGACTCGATGGACATGAGTCTGAGCAAAGTCTGGGAGATGGTGAAAGACAGGGAGGCCTGGCGTGCTGCAGTCTGTGGGGTCACAAAGTATCAAGAGATGACCCGTGTGCTTCTGTGCTTGCAGAGACGGCGCAAGGTGCTGGGGGTTTGGAGACAAAATGATAAAACCCTGCGACTCAACGTAGACTTTTGCTCTTCGAGGCCGCTGCTTCATGAAAATAAAACGTCTCAGAAGACGGAAAGCCTTCGCATGCGTTCATTCAAAACGGTTTCCTTTGCCTGGAGAAACAACTCCCACCTGTGTAAATATCAGATGGGCAGGACAGGACTGTTTATTTATCATTAAGAGAGCCTTCAGGACACCAGCAAGAAGAATGTTGCGTTTATTTTTCAACATGCGGTAACACGTGAAAGCTGCTGCAATGCAGGATGAGACAGGAGAGTCTGCGCTGATAGGCATAGTTCCAAAACTGGTACAATAGCCCAGATGTATCATCCGGTCGTTACTGGATACGATGTTGAAACCACTTATGGTTTCTCCTGGGTGGGACTGTGTCGGGCTCACTGAACAGCTGAAGCCCAGCGAATTTTTTCTTTTTTTGCTGTCTGGCATTCAGTGTTGCCAACTCACAGAAGAGAATGAGATTTTCAGCCAAGAACCGCGAGGATATCTTGGGTGGACCGACAATGTCATTTCAAGCTATTTTAAAGGACTCTTTCTTTCTCTGCCAGTCCCCTCTTCTGCGATGAACGGGAGCTTTGTTCTCTCACTTGCGAAGGTTTGTTTTCTTTCAAGCAATCCTATTGAGACTTCCTTCTGAGTAAACGCATCCGGGGACAGCGACATGATTATGCATCTTGTCACAGACGGTCTGCAGCAGGAGCGGCCTTTGCCGACGGCGGCTGGTTTACCATCCACGAGAGCAAGTCCGTCCCCAAGGTTGTGTGTAGGACACGCTGACACTTATCAGCAGTGGTAACCACCAGTTACATTTGAAGAGGAGATAAACAGTGACCACTTTTTTAAAAGCATGTGTGTGAATCGGGGACAAACTTAGGATTTAAAAATTCATTCAAAGAGATAGGGAGTCTTGATGAACATGGACACACTGCTGTGTTTAACATGGAGAATCAGCAAGGACCTGCTGCCCAGCACAGGGAACTCTGCTCAGTGTCACGTGGCAGCCTGGATGGGAGGGGAGTTTGGGGGAGAATGGATACATGTGTATGTATGGATGAGTCCCTTCCTGTCTACCTGAAACCATCACAACGTTGATAATGGGTATACTCCAATACAAAGTAAAAAGTTTAAAAATAAAAAAATCACTCACCATTTACCACAATTTGAAATGTAAGCACGTTTCTTGTATTTTTTATTGGGCTCCCCTACTTGTATGAACTGAAAAAATACCTTTTTCTTTTTCTGCTAAGTAGCAGATGTGTTGTTCAGTCGCTCAGCCGTGTCCATCTGGTTACGACCCCAGGGACTCCACCAGGCCAGGTGCCTCCGTCCTTCACCATCTCCTGGAGTTTGTTCAGATTCATATCGAGTCGGTGATGCTACGGAACCATCTCATCTTCTATCAGCCCGCTCTCCTCCTGCCTTCGGTCTTCCCCATCATCAGGGTCTTTTCCAGTGAGCTGGTTATTCGCATTCAGATGACCAGAGTATTAGAGTTTCAGCTTCAGCATCAGTTCTTCCAGTGAGTACTTAGGGGTGATCTCCTTTAGGATTGCCTAGTTTGATCTCCTTACAGGGCAAGGGACTCTGCTGCTGCTAAGTAGCTTCAGTTGTGTCCAATTCTGTGCAACCCCATAGACAGAGGCCCACGAGGCTGCCCCGTCCCTGGGACTCTGAGCTAGATTCAAATACACATGTGTACTAGTCCAGTGGCTAAAACTCCACGCTCCCAACGAAGGGGACCTGGGTTCCATCCCTAGTCAGGGAGCTGGATCCCACATGTGTTAACTAAGAGTTCATAAACCTCCCTGCCAATGCAGGAGACGTGGGTTCGATCCCTGGGTTGGGAAGATCCCCTGGAGAAGGGCATGGCAACCCACTCCAGTATTCTTGCCTGGAGAATCCCATGGACAGAGGAGCCTGGCGGGCTACAGTCCACGGGGTCACAAAGAGTCAGATGGCACTGAAGCACTCAACACAAGACACCCTGGAACTAAAGATCTCACGAGCCGCAACTGGGACCCAGCATGGCCAGATAAATAAATGAATTATCTTAAAATTGAAAAACAAACAAATACCCATCTGATGACAGCCCCACTGCAGAGGTGCCTGGAGGGGGTGCAGAGGTGATGAAAGTGAACTGCTTAGAAGATGCCTTGTCCCCTTCAGCCTGGTTGCCGTGGCAACCCATTCACAGCAGAGATAAAAGCGTACCAAGGCCGGCTTGATGGGGACAAGAGAAAACAGACTCACATCAGTTGATCTTCTTTCTCTTCTCGGACCCAAACACAGTAAGTCACTTTGTCTGCTTCTGTGTGTGGATGTGAGAGCTAGACTGTGAAGAAGGCTGAGCGCCGATCAATGGATGCTTTTGAACTGTGGTGTTGGAGAAGACTCTTGAGAGTCCCTTGGACTGCAAGGAGATCCAAGCAGTCCATCCTAAGGGAGATCAGGCCTGGGTGTTCATTGGAAGGACTGATGTTGAAGCTGAGACTCCAATACTTTGGCCACCTGATGCAAAGAGCTGACTCATTGGAAAAGACTCTGAAGCTGGGAAAGATTGAGGGCAGGAGGAGAAGGGGACGACAGAGGATGAGATGGCTGGATGGCATCACTGACTCAACAGACAGGAGTTTGAGTAAACTCTGGGAGTTGGTGATGGACAGGGAGGCCTGGCGTGCCTCAGTTCACAGGGTCGCAAAGTGTAAGACACGACTGAGCCACTGGACTAAACTGGACTGTGGTAGATCAAATAAATGGAACAGAGAAATTTCTAATAAGCTTCTCATTCTAAACGGGGAAAACCTGCTTTGGGACCTTCAGGGGCAAGCTTTCTAGAACTGGATCAGATGACAAAGAGCAGATTTTTGAATAAAACAGGGGAGAAATGAGGCTTTGGGTCCCGCCTCATATTGTTATATAATAACATGGGCAAGATGCTGGGTTCGTACACCCGGCCACCCACCAGCTAATCATCCAGTCCTGAGTGGAAGAAACACGCCTTGAGCTTTTTCTGGATTCCCCAAAGCACTGGAAAAAACCAGCATGTTGCCGACAGTTACAAATAATGATAGGATGTACCGGTGATGTTGAAATTATTTATTGACGTGTTGCCCCTAGCAGCCTGGGGCAGTTCCTTCCAGAAGCCCATTGCTGGCCACGGCTGATCCTTTTGAAATTAGCTACAGAGACCTGTTGGGATCAGCCCTGTCCGTGAACCCCACAAAGAGTCCATTGTTGTTTTCTTTTCCAATAACGGTGATCCTGCTCTCTGACTGACGTTTGGCCTTTATTGGGTTTTTTTTTTTTAGCCTACGCTGGGGTTTTTGATGTTGTGCGTGACTGGCTCTAGTTACAAAGGCTACTCTCCGGTTTCAGGAGCTCCTCTCTAGGCGCAGGGCATGGGCTTCTCTTGCTGCAGAGCAGGGGGCTCTAGGCGTGCGGGTTTCCTGGACGAGGGATGGAACCCTCGCTCCTTCCACTGGCAGAATTCTTATCTGCTGGACTGGCAGAGAAGTCCGGTCTTTGTTCTTTTGTATCCAGCGTTTTCCAGTGAATGGGGCAGAAGAGAACTGTGGTCAGGAAGCTTCTTTTGCCTAATGAAAGATGATAAATGCAATCATGGAAAGCTTTGCATATTCCTTTGGCTGGTAATGGCCCCTCTGATAGCTCAGTTGGTAAAGAATCCGCCTGCAATGCAGGTGATTTGATTCCTGGGTTGGGAAGATCCCCTAGAGAAGGGATAGGCTACCCACACCAGTATTTTTGGGCTTCTCAGCTGGTAAAGAATCCGCCTGCAATGCTGGAGACCTGGGTTCGATCCCTGGGTTGGGAAGATCCCCTGGAGAAGGGAAAAAGGCTACCTCCTCCATTACCCTGGCCTGGAGAATTCAGTCCATGGAGTCGCAGAAAAGTGGACATGAGTGAGCAGCTTTGACTTTCACTTGGCTGGTAAATATTCTTTTGAAGTGGTCTTCATTGTCTACTGACTGTAATTGCTCAGCTGGGCTTGGCTGAAAAACAAAGGCTTTTCACCATTTACAACAGGCAAGACAATCTGTCCACTGACAGAGGGATGGATAAAGAAGACACAGTAGATACATATGTCAGAATATCACTTGATGATGAAAAAGAATGAAGCAATGCCACTTGGAGCAACACGGACGGATGTAGAGGTTACCTTGTTGAGTGAAGTCAGTCAGAGAAAGAAATATTGTGAGGCATCCCTTATATGCAGGATGGAAAAAGAAACAATACAAATGAACTTAGTTACAAAACAGGAACACAGTCACAGACCTAGAGAAGGAGCTTATGGTTGCTGGGGGAAAGGATGGGGGAAGGGATGGTCAGGGAGTCTGGGATGGACATGGACACACTGCTGTGTTTAACATGGAGAACCAGCAAGGACCTGCTGGACAGCACAGGGAACTCTGCTCAGTGTCCTGTGGCAGCCTGGAAGGGAGGAGAGTTTGGGGGAGAGTGGATACACGTGTATGGATGGCTGAGTCCCTTTGTTGTTCACCTGAAACCATTGCCGCATTATCAATCGGCTATACCTCAATACAAAATAAAACTTAAAAATAAATAATGATATTAAAGGCTTTTCTATTCAATTCCCTAATGAGAGATATCGTGGAACAATTATTTATCGATATGCATCTATTTCAGTCCCTTTCTCCAGGTAATAGTAACTGAGAAAGTGATCTCACATATTTTGGTTTTTTTTACACCTAAATCGTGTGTGTGCTTCTCATCTGCAAAAAAGGGTGGAATTCGGAATATACTCAAGCCCAAGCCCACGTCAATTTTTCACTCACAGCTCAGAGGGCTGGCTCAACCACTTAAGAGAAAACCACATCTTCCAACCACATGAGTAAAGACTTCAGATGCAGTCAAATGTATCTCAGAAATATATGATGCCTTTGAGTTTCAGAATTTTCAGAAATAAATTAAAACATGAGACGTGTATCACATGCCACAGAGACCACTCTGTAACCTCTAACTAGATCCTACAACAGTCTGGGCAAGAGGCATTTATGAAATAATGAGCAGACTTGAGATCTGATGGCCCCATAAAAAAAATTAAAAATCGTAAAAACCTATAATAATAATTCTCTCTTTCATGAGCCAAAACTCAGAATGGAATCACTCCCCACCTCTGACAATTTGTAATAAGCGGGTTGCAAACCGTCTCCTCTTACGTGGAATCTGTCATTATTCGGACTGAAATTTTTAATAATAGTCATTTTCCTATTATTCTGATTGAAGAGGGGTCCGATGCCTATTTTTAAGGATTGTAATTTATCCCTTTTTTTAAAAAATTTTCTTTGCGCATGCATGATTATAATGCCTAACACATGTGCGTCTCTCAACCTCCCCACCCACTCACTCCCTAAGAAGATGACTGCTAAGTTGCTTCAGTTGTGTCCGACTCTGTGTGACCCCATAGACGGCAGCCCACCAGGCTCTGCCGCCCCTGGGATTCTCCAGGCAAGATTACTGGAGTGGGTTGCCATTTCCTTCTCCAATGCAGGAAAGTGAAAAGTGAACGTGAAATCGCTCAGTTGTGTCTGACTCGTCGAGACCGCATGGACTGCAGCCCACCAGGCTCCCCCGTCCCTGGGATTCTCCAGGCAAGAGCACTGGAGTGGGTTGCCATTTCCTTCTCCAATGCATGAAAGTGAAAAGGGAAAGGGAGGTCGCTCAGTCGTGTCCGACCCTCAGCGACCCCATGGACTGCAGCCCACCAGGCTCCTCCATCCATGGGATCTTCCAGGCAAGAGCACTGGAGTGGGGTGCCATTGCCTTCTCTGACAGGGCTGTAAAAAAAAAAGCAGGTGTTCAGCTCAACTCTAACACCGAACAAAACAAGTCATCAAAGTGAACACACAGGGTATTTTTAGAATGCACAAGGGGTTCCGAGCACGAGGCAGGGGCCACACGGCTGAGAAGGATGTGATATCTTCCAGGAAGAAGCTTTCAGTCCGAGAGAAAGAGCCCTCAATCCAACTCCGAGAGAGAGAGAGAGAGAGAGAGAGAGAGAGAGAGTGCCCGTCAGGGTCATGGTGAAGGCGAGGGGGGATATTTCAATGCAAAGGGAGGCTTCACGGAAAAACGCGGCCGAATTGGAAAGCAACTGGACTTCAAGAAGGAATCGAAACGAGCACGAATGGACGTACTTGCGGGGCAGCCGTGGAGACGCAGACGCAGAGAACAGGACCTACGGGGGAAGGAGAGGGTGGGACGAACCCAGAGAGCAATGGAAATGCACACGGGATCGTGTGCAAGAGAGACAGCCGGTGGCATTTGCTGTGTGCCTCAGACAGCGGGGCTCTGTGACCGCCCAGAGGGGTGGGGTGGCAGGAGGTGGGAGGGCTCTCCAGAGGGCGGGGACCTCTGTCTACCTGCGCTGATGCCTGCTGGTGCGTGGCAGAAGGCGACACCTTACTGCAAAGCAACTATCCTGCAAGTAAAAACAAAGACGCTCAAATGAAAAGGCAAGGAAAACGCTGTGCCAAGAACGGTCATCTCCTCTTGGGAGATGACCAGGCACCAGCAGAGCTGCACGCTGGGAACGCTACGTGCCAAGAGAAACGAATCCGCCAGAGCCAAACAGAGACGTGAAAACAGGCCTTTCGAATGCTACCGCGGTATAAATTCTGGCGGGCGTATTTTAATGTGGGGTTTGCTTTCCAAACTCAGCCACAGAGGCATAAACGGGAATAAGCCGAATGTTTCTGTTTACGATCGCCTTCAACTTTCCCCTAGCTCCACGCTTCTCTTTCTACATCTTCCCGATGGATCTGGGTCTACAGACACATTTTCTTGTTTCGTTTCTAGTCGATAACTCATGGCTGACTCTTTTTCGACTCCAAGCACGACTGTAGCCCACCAGGCTGCTCTGTCCATGGGATGCTCCAGGCAAGAAGACTGGAGTGGGTGGCCACGCCGTCCTCCAGGGGATCTTCCCCACCCAGGGATGGAACCCACGTCTCCCGCATCGCAGGCGGATTCCCCACCACCGAGCCTCCAGGGAAGTGGGAGTCACGCTCAGTCGTGTCCGAGCTGTAGTCCATGGGATCCTCCAGGCAAGAATACTGGAGTGGGTAGCCTGTGCCTTCACCAGGGGGTCCTCCTGACCCAGCGATTGAACTGGAGTCTCCTCCTTTGCAGGTGAATTCTTTACCAACTGAGCTATCAGGGAAGCCCCCCACCCCCCTCCATGAAGATGCTGAAAAATGTGTACTTTCCCAAAACACATCGCTGCCTCCCCCGAACTAACAGAGAACACTGGAGTCATTATTCTGCAAGTGGCTTTCTGACATACCAATATGGCTTAGAAATCTTCCCTCAAAATACAGGGCTTCCAGCAATTTTTTTTTTTAAACTCTTGAAGTTTACTCTGTATATTGGTTACACTCTGATTTATTTTCAAATCCCACCCTCACTGTATGATTACCTCGCAGGCCACTTTTTTCTTGTTTTGGTTGCTAGTCTGTTTCTCAGTATGCTTGATACAAGAGTCAAAGAGCTCAAGGTCTATGGCAATCCCATTACAGAGAAATTTTTGTTGCCGTTGTTGAAAATAAGTCATGTACGCCCGTGGCAAGAAAACTCCAACTGTATGGGACTCCTTCCTTATCATATGTTTTGCATATATCAATTATTAAAGAAAAGATTATTAACAGCAAGAGCAGATGCCTTCCCACCCATTTTAAAAGCCACATGAACTAAATAATATGTTACAGATGGGCACATTCATCTAAAAATGTACATCACGGAGGAGGAAATGGCAACCCACTCCAGTCTTCTTGCCTGGAGAATCCCTTGGATGGAGGAGCCTGGCGGGCTGTATGGTCCATAGGTTTGCAAAAGAGTTAAGACGTCACTGAGAGCACACACACAGCAGCAGAAGACAGGATCACAGAACGGAGGACAGGACATTAGACGATATGGAAACTGAGTAACAGATATGGAAACTGAGCAACAGATATCCGTAAGAATGGGATAAATGGGAAAGACAATTCGGTAACACAGAAACAAATGAAACAGAACCCCCCACTAAAAAAAAAAAAAAAAGAGAGAGAAAGGACATCAGTGACTTGGAGGACACTGCTCTCAATGAAATGAGTCACAAACGAATCAGAGTCCCTTGGACTGCAAGGAGATCCAGCCAGTCCATCCTAAAGGAGATCAGTCCTGGCTGTTCATTGGAAGGACTGATGCTGAAGCTGAAACTCCAATACTTTGGCCCCCTGATGTGAAGAGCTGACTCACTGGAAAAGACTCTGATGCTGGGAAAGACTGAAGGCGGGAGGAGAAGGGGACCACAGAGGATGAGATGGTTGGATGGCATCACCGACTCGATGGACATGAGTTTGAGTAAAGTCCAGGAGATGGTGATGGACAGGGAGGCCTGGTATGCTGTGGTCCACGGGGGGCTGCAAAGAGTCAGACAGAGCTGAGCGACTGAACTATGTGGAATCTAAGAACCATAAGACACTCATGAAGAGAAAAACAGCAGACTCAGAGATGCAGAGCAGAAACTAGCAGTGACCTGTGGGGAGAAGGAAGGGGCAGGAGCAACATAGCAGGAAGGGCCTCGGAGGCTCAAGTTACGATGTGTAAACTGTATTAGCTACAAGGATATACGCTGTATATCACAGGAAATACAGGTGAGAGCCATGTGCATCCCAGGAAACGCAGCCAATATTCTGAAACAGCTGTAAGTAGAGTATAACCTTTAAAAGTTGTATAAAATGTAAAAATTAAAACAGCAAGCACTTGAGAGAAAAATAAAAATTGTTCTAAATGCCCATCAAGGGAATTGCCTGGCAGTCCAGTGGTTAGGACTCTCGTGATTTTGCTGCCAAGAGCCCAGCTTCGATCTCTCGGTGGGGAACTTAGACCAATCCTGGAACTGAAGATTGTTATTGCTGTTCAGAGTCCTGTCCGACTCTCTGCGACCCCGTGGACTGCACCACGCCAGGATTTCCTGTCCATCACCACCTCCCAGAGTTTGCTCAAACTCATGTCCATCGAGTCAGCAATGCCATCCAGCCATCTCTTCCTCTGTCGTCCCCTTCTCCTGCCACCGTCAACCTTTCCCAGCATTGGGGTCTTTTCCAATGGGTCAGTTCTTTGCATCAGCTGGCCAAAGGATTAGAGTTTCAGCCTCAGTCCTTCCAGTGAATATTCAGGACTGGCTGCCTTTAAGATGGACTGTTTAGTGCTCCTTGCAGTCCAAGGGACGCTCAAGAATCTTCCCCAACACCACAGTTCAAAGGCAACAAGTCATGATTAACTGTACCTAAAACAATCAAGATGATGCTGGTTTGGCCACCGATGACCGATTTCAGGATGACTGTTGGAGCTGACTGTGCTGTTTCTGCAAGGAGCCCCCTATCTCTGCCTGTGACCCCCCTGAAACTGTCCTTCAAAAGTTCTTGTCCACTGCCTTTGGACTTCAGTCTGTTTTCTCCCCCAGGTGGCCAGCATGCAAAATAAAGCAAAGTTTCCTTCCAAGCAACACGTACCTCTTGAGGACTGTGTTTTGATCAGTGAGCCTGCAGTAGGATCCTGTATTCACGGTTCTCAAAAGAACCCAGAATACTTACATTGCGGGGCGGGGGGAGTGGGGAGGAGTATTTATGGCGTTCCTTATGCCTGGAAAGCCACTACGCCACTACGTGGTTTTCTAAATGTGATCAGGATGCGGCAGATGGTGGGGACTGACGGAGAAATAAATGAGAAATGAAACTTGCAGAAGGCTTCCAGGAAGCCCTCTTGAGTTTGGTGAAAGCTTCGGAAACCAAACCAGGAGACCCAAGGCCTTTCATGTAAATTAGGGAGGTGGCTGCCTCCCGCAGGCAGCTTTCAGGTCAACGGAAAACAGAAGAGACAACTCGAGAACAGGACACACTGTAAGCTCCATTGTTCAGAACAATCGGCAGGAACAGCAAGAACGTGTCTTAAAACATCTGCCAGCTGACTTCCACATGTTATAGAAACAGCTTAGACCTACAGCTGCTCACGTGCATTCAGACGCTGCTCACAGGCTGTAAAAAGCTTAAAGAGGGTGCTGATAATAAAAAATAATAATAAAAAAATCAATACAAGTTTTATGTGGCACTAATAACCTAAAATATCAAGAAAGCTCCTTTCCATGGGATCATTTGCCAAGTTCAGAAGTTGACGAAACAGTGAACGGTGACTTTTAATGATTTCTTTAAAAATTTTTGCCCCAACGGAGAAGGAAATGGCAACCCACTCCAGAATTCTTGCCTGTAGAATTCCATGGACAGAGAGGCCTGGCGGGCTATACTCCATGGGATCGCAAATAGTTGAACATGACTGAGGGACATGCACTTTCATTAATTAAATTGGTTTTTACTATAATGACTTTCTTTTATGAATAACAGACTATCTCATGATGTACCCTAAATTGGTCGATACACATTTTCTTTCCCCTTAAGGGGATAAAAAAAGACATATACTTAGATTCAATCATATGAAAATACAGTTTTGTGTGTGAAATGTAGGCTATCTTTAAACTGACAGCAACCTATGAATGTTATGTTGAATAAACTTAAATGTAATTTAAAAAAAAGAAATTTGCTCCAAAACAGAACTCCATTTCAGCGAAGAGAAATGAACTCTCAGATTTGTTAAATGTACAGACTACAGACAGACTCATGGAACCAAATACACAGACTTAAATACTTTGGGAAGCTATAAGGTGGAAAAAGTTGGTTTCTTACTCAACAGGGAAAAGATGGACTAAATATTTAATGAATGGACTGGGAAAAGCCATCCATTAAAAAAAAAAAATCCCTACCATAATTCACCTATTAATAAATGATAAAGGCTTCAGCATTTTGATGTAAAAATAAATAAAAGCAGAAAACATTGAGCATAAAATCTGGATGAAACCCTAAATGATACCCGAGTGTGAGAAAAGATAAATTTGATGAAGTTAAATTTTTTAGAATTATATACGCTGCTACATGTGTGCAGAGATACATAAAGATACATAAATATTTCGAGAAAAAAATTTTTTCTCGAGGACATATATATATGTCCTTGTTCAGTCGCTCAGTCATGTCTGACTCTTTTGACCCTGTGGACTGTAGCCCGCCAGGCTCCTCGGTCCATGGGGTTCTCCAGGCAAGAATCCTGCGGTGGGTTCCCAAGCCCTCCTCCAGGGGATCTTCGTCACCCAGGCATCAAACTCGCGGCCTATGCATTGGCAGGTGGATTCTTTATCACTTAGTACCACGTGAAGAAGTGAAGTGAACGTCGCTCAGTCGTGTCCGACTCTTTGCAAGACTAAGGACTATACAGCCCATGGAATTCTCCAGGCCAGAATACTGGATGGGGTGGCCTTTCCCTTCTCCAGGGGAATCTGCCCAACTCACAGATCGAACCCAGTTCTCCCTGCACTGCAGGCAGATTCTTTACCAGGTGAGTCATCAGGGAAGACCAAGAAGACTGGAGTGGGTAGCCGATCCCTTCTCCGGAGGATCTTCCCAACCCAGGAATCAAACCAGGGCCTCCTGAATTGCAGGCGGATTCTTTATGAACCGAGCTATCAGGGAAGCCTCGTACTACCTACTATGTATAAAATACATAAGTAATGAGAACCTACTGTTTAGCACAGAGAATCTGACTCAGTGCTCTGTGATGACCTAAATGGGAAGGGAATCCAAAAAAGACAGGGAGCGTATGAATACAGACAGCTGACTTGCTCTGCCGTACAGCAGACACTATCTAACACAGCGTCGTAAAGCCACTATATACTCCAGTAAAAACTAATTAAAAAAAAAAAAGGAAAAGAGAACCCTCTCAGGCACAGAGCAATCCAAGGTCCACACAAATCTTCAGTGCGATCTAGAGACCTCTCCTGGAGGGCCTGGCTGCCTCATCCCCGGCCGCCAAGAGCTGACAAAGACCTTCCAGCACCCTAAGGAAAGCAAATCCATCCATCCAACCCGTATCCCAGAGTGGGTCGTAAAAAATTAACGGCCGCAGGCGACAGACCTTGCAATTTTGACCCAACAATTGTAAAAGAAGAAGAAAAAAAAAAAAACTAACCCTCCTCCGGCCATTTCAACTCTGGACCAACTTTTGGTCAAAGTACAAATGTTCAGAGATTGTGAATACAGGCTGGAGAAAATCAGGACTCCCCACAAAGACAGCACGGTCATAAACAGGCTCTAATATACACAGATGACTGGTGCATGTCATGGTGAACAAGAGGAATAGGGATCACGTTTTTAATGCACAGATGTGCTGGAAAAGAGACCCACGGTTGCATGTGTGCTAAGCTGCCAAAATCATGTCTGACTCTTTAGCAGCTCCATGAACTGCAGCCCGCTGGGCTCCTCCATCTGTGGGATTCTCCAGGCAAGAAATACTGGAGTGGGTTGCCGTGCCCTCCTCCAGGGGGTGTTCCTGACCAGCATTCGAAGCTGGGTTCTTGACCACCAGCAGCACTCAGGAAGCCCGCAGCATTCTTCGAGCCCCTCCCAACCATTCAGTCCCCGGTGAAACCGGAAACGCAGAGCTTGGAGTTTATGTGGGAAGAGAAAAGGATTTGGGGCAGTCACGTAGAGCGTTGCCACAAACATGAACCAAGGTCCATGCCTGCGTCCGGAATGGTTCTGCCAAATGTCCCAAAGCGGTCTCTCATCGTGACCACAGTGAGAGGTCTGGAAAGCACGAATTAAGGGCTCTCTGATAAAGAGGAAGACAAAAAGAGGAGGAGGCTGGATGGCATCACCGACTCGATGGACGTGAGTCTGAGCAACCTCCGGGAGTTGGGGATGGACAGGGAGGCCTGGCGTGCTGCCGTCCATGGGGTCACAAAGAGTCGGACACGCCTGAGCGACTGAACTGAACTGACAGAGCCCCAGTTCTTTTTAAAATGACATTCTGAAAAACAGCATAAAATTCTCACTGTTGGGATACCAGAGGCCCCCTTCCTCAGGGGTAGCAGGAAAGGATAAGAAATTCCAAGAAAAAAAAGCCGAGGAGCTAAACATCTGGCCCGGGAGAAGCAGAGCTCCTGGGTATCAGGATGTAGTCTGCAAGAACTGAATCCTACCCTCCTGCCGGTCAGGCATCTGGGCCGAGATTCTCCACGTGGACAAAAATAAGCCCAGTGCACAACTGCCAGAATGCAGACCTCATTGGGCCAAATTATTCTTTGTTCCTCCCTCTCTTACTGGAATGACATCATGTAAAAAGAGCTGCCTTTTCTGGGTTTCTTCCCCACTCCCCCCACCATGCCCCCGCACCTTCCTCTAAGACACTGGTGTTTAAACAGCCTGCACACAGACTCTGATTCAGGAGGAAGAACGATTGTTCAGCCAGTGGCTTTCCAAGACACGCCCTCCGCCCCCACCCCAGGGGAACCGTAAACGCTGAATCTGCAGCCGGCTCCAAGCCAGACCTTTGTAACCCAGATACCAAAAGCTGGAGTCTATTCTCCACGATGTTCTTGAGAACTGAAAAAGGTTTCTGGGGAACTGTGAAACCCAGCCCAGTGGTGGCTGCCAGCGTCAGCGGGTAGGGGGGAATGAGTGGGGGGTAGGGGGCAGGAGGGGAGAATGGGTCACTCACTGCTTGAGGGGTATAACGTTTCAGTTCTGAGTACAATGGATCCTCAAGAGCTGCTGGCCAACACGCCGGTCTATGTAATAGGCAAGAGGCAGGTCTGATTCCATATTAAATCTGTTCTTTTTTAACTTTGGTGTTTCCTCTGGTTTCTCAGGCTGTCTCTGCACCTTCTGTAAACCGATTGTCTCTAGCCTGAAATATACATAGTAGCACCTCCTCAAGGCTCTTGACTTTCAGAGTGTAACAGTTTCCCATACCTAAAGAGATAAAAAGTTACAGAAGATAACATTTGTCCCCATTGCAGGTTTACAGGAACAGTGGGGCCCTGACCCACTGTGGACAGCTGCGAGAACAAAGGATTTCAGCAGGAAGAATTTTGCAACCAGTAAGCACACTCCCTCCTCCTGCCTTTAAAACTGCTTTGCCGACACCATTCCAGGAGTTAGGGGGCTTTTTTGACCACAAGCTACTGGTTTCCTTGCTCGGCCCTGCAATAAAACTCTTCTCTGCTCCAAAGTCTGACATTTTTTTTAGTTTGTTTCACCTCACTACAAGTCGGGTACATAAACTTGTGTTCAGTAACATCTATATGTAACAACAGTCTGTCTTAAAGGAAATCAAACCCTGAATATCCACTGGAAGGACTGATGCTGGAAGCTCCAATATTTTGGCCACCTGATGTGAAGGGCCAACTCATTAGAAAACACCGTGATTGACACTGGGCATGACTGAGGGCAGGAGAAGAAGGTGGCAACAGAGGATGAGATGGTTGGAAGGTATCACCAACTCAATGGACTTGAGTTTGAGTAAGCGCCGGGAGATAGTAAACGGCAGGGAAGCCCGGCGTGCTGCAGTCCATGGGGTCACAAAAAGATGGTCACAACTCACTGGCTGAACAGCAACAAAATAGTTAACACTCAACACTTTATTGAGGGTAGATCTCATTTACCGATTCTTTCCTTAAATCGTAGGAACACTTCAGGTAATTTTCACTAGAAATAAGCAAAAATAATAAAAAAACAACTAGGACATATTCAGACAGAGAAAGAGAAATACTGTAAATACTATGTGGAATCTAAAAAGAAATTATACAAATGAACTTATTTACAAAACAGAAACAGACTCACAGACTTAGAGAAAGAACTTATGGTTATCGGGGGAAAGGATGGGGGAAGAGATAGTTAGGAAGTCTGGGATGGAGATGGACACGCTGCTGTATTTAACATGGAGAACCAGCAAGGACCTGCTGGACAGCACAGGGAACTCTGCTCAATCCTCTGTAATAACCTTATGGTTATCGGGGGGAAGGATGGGGGAAGGGATAGTCAGGGAGTCTGGGATGGACATGGACACACTGCTGTATTTAACATGGAGAACCAGCAAGGACCTGCTGTCCAGCACAGGGGACTCTGCTCAGTGTCATGTGGCAGCCTGGATGGGAGGGGAGCTGGGGGAGAATGGATCCGTGTGTATATATGGCTGAGTCCCTTTGCTATCCACCTAAAACTATCACAATATAGTTAATTGGCTACACCTTAATGCCAGCTGAGCTATTTCAAATCCTGGAAGATGATGCTGTGAAAGTGCTGCACTCAATATGCCAGCAAATTTGGAAAACTCAGCAGTGGCCACAGGACTGGAAAAGGTCAGTGTTCATTCCAATCACAAAGAAAGGCAATGCCAAAGAATGCTCAAACTACCGCACAGTTGCAGTCATCTCACATCCTAGTAAAGTAATGCTCAAAATTCTCCAAGCCAGGCTTCAGCAATACTTGAACCATGAACTCCCTGATGTTCAAGCTGGTTTTAGAAAAGGCAGAGGAACCAGAGATCAAATTGCCAACATCTGCTGGATCATGGAAAAAGCAAGAGAGTTCCAGAAAAACATATATTTCTGCTTTCTTGACTATGCCAAAGCCTTTGACTGTGTGGATCACAATAAACTGTGGAAAATTCTGAAAGAGATGGGAATACCAGATCACCTGACCTGCCTCTTGAGAAACCTGTATGCAGGTCAGGAAGCAACAGTTAGAACTGGACATGGAACAACAGACTGGTTCCAAATAGGAAAAGGAGTACGTCAAGGTTGTATATTGTCACCCTGCTTATTTAACTTATATGCAGAGTACATCATGAGAAACGCTGGGCTGGAAGAAGCACAAGCCGGAATTAAGATTGCCGGGAGAAATATCAATAACCTCAGATATGCAGATGACACCACCCTTATGGCAGAAAATGAAGAACTAAAGAGTCTCTTGATGAAAGTGAAAGGGTAGAATGAAAAAAGTTGGCTTAAGACTCAACATTCAGAAAACTAAGATCATGGCATCCGGTCCCATCACTTCATGGCAAATAGATGGGGAATCAGTGGAAATAGTGTCAGACTTTATTTTGGGGGGCTCCAAAATCACTGCAGATGGTGATTGTAGCAATGAAATTAAAAGACACTCCTTGGAAGGAAAGTTATGACCAACCTAGATAGCATATTAAAAAGTAGAAACATTAGTTTGTCAACAAAGGTCCGTCTCATCGAGGCTATGGTTTTTCCTGTGGTCATGTATGGATGTGAGAGCTGGGCTATAAAGAAAGCTAAGAGCCGAAGAATTGATGCTTTTGAACTGCGCTGTTGGAGAAGACTCTTGAGAGTCCCTTGGACTGCAAGGAGATCCAACCAGTCCATACTGAAGGGGATCAGTCCTGACTATTCATTGGAAGGACTAATGTTGAAGCTGAAACTCCAATCCTTTGGCCACCTGATGCAAAGAATTGACTCACTGGAAAAGACCCTGATGCTGGGAAAGACTGAGGGCAGGAGGAAAAGGGGACGATAGAGGATGGGATGGTTGGATGGCATCACTGACTCAATGGACAGGAATTTGAGTGAACTCCGGGAGATAGTGATGGACAGGGAGGCCTGGCGTGCTGCGCTTCATGGGGTCGCAAAGAGCCGGACACAATTGAGCAACTGAATTGAACTGGACAACAGAAAATAAGAAGCTTAATTTTAAAACTTAAATCATGTACACATTCAGTTCAATGACCCTCACCTATTTTCACATCAAAAGTAGTGTCCATTAAAGTGTTAGGGAAGGGTTAAAACCATCATTGAAAATTTAAAGGAACAAGGGGCTGTTAATTCCCTCCAACAGTCCCTACAACACTCCTATTTGGGGTGAAAAAAGTCAGTTGATAAATGGAGACTCATTCAAGATACAGGAATAAGTAGGGTCTAATCCTTATGCTTTACTGTCTGAAACTCCTCAACGAGCCAAATATTTTTCAGTCATTGATTTGGAGGTTGCTTTCTAGAGTTGAACCTATACTAAATCACCACCCCCCACCTATGAGTCTTAAAACAATTGAGAGGATTCTTGGCCACTATAGGCTATTGCCTCATTTGGATTCCAGGTTATGGGGAACTTGCCCGGCCTTTGTATAAACTTATAACTGAGACTCAGCAGGTCCAAACACAAAGTGGTTTGGCCTCCAGACTCAAAAGGCTTTTAAGCGTCTTTTAAACTGCTCTCTCACAAGATCCCGCTTTCAGCTTGCCCACAGGATCAGAGTGTAGCTTGTTACTGAAAAAAAAGGCTACGGCCACTTTGCTTAAAGGGAATTGCTACTATTGTTTTGCTAATGCCTAAAGTTCCTAAATTTACTAATGAGCAAAATCTTAACCATACTGACTTATTATGATGGAAGTGGGATCTTAAACTCTAAAGTTTAAAGCAACAATGTTCCAACTTTAAAGCTACTGTAACTCAAGGGGTGTCAAAACCTCTAGGAATAGAAGATCATTTACACTGTTCCTGGAGACCCCAATCTTCAGAAAAAGCTAAAAAGGCTGATTACATTATTAAGAGGCGTCTGAGTAAGCTAACTCGGGAAACACAAGACAGGTGCCTTCAAGTTTCACCTGTAGTTTTAATGAGGGCTCAAACTGTTCCTAAGAAGGGACTGTCTCTATGACAGAATGCTTTCTTGAGCAGACATTGTCACAAATCCTGAAGCCTTACAATGATCTGTGACTGAGCTTTCAGCTTTGCAACCGCCCCATCAATTGAAGGCTTCCCATGGTGGGTTTCTCAGCTTCAAGGAAAGAACTTTCCTCAACTCTATGATGACATCTTAACAATCCTAAGATGGGCTGGTATAACACATTGTACCTTAACTGCGGACATAATGTTAAGTTTTAATTTTGGTGATGTTTTAACTTGGCTTAATGACTATTTTGCCTTACATCTGTAACTGTATAATGTGGTTGGTTTGTAACCGTTTGAAAGCTTTGAAGTCACAAGTGGTTGTCCAGGCTCCTTCGAGTGCCACAACCTCCTTCAACTTATCATCTTGGGGTCTCTCGATCAGAGACCCTCAACGTGAGGGTCAGGAGAATAAGTTGCCTCAACAATTTAGGGATGACACCCCTCAACAGCACGAAGCAGTTATGGAATGAAAACGACACCCCTTTCCCTTGGCGACATAATTCTCTTAAAAGGGGGGATTGAGAGAGTCAATTCCTAGGCAGATTGATAAGTCTGGGGTCCCCGAGGAGAAAGGGGTCAGGGGTCCCCAAGAAGATGTCTCTGGGGCTTTCGAAGAGCAGACAGGGGTCTGGAATTCTCAGGGAAGAGGAAAGGACAAATGCCTTTTCCCCCCTACATTCCTTAATCTTAGTCACATAAAACATTTTCTTCTCTAAGCCTGGAACTAATGCACAACAAACAAGTCAGTTTAACTCTGCACTAAGGATTATATCTTCACTTTCAGTCTCTAGCTATAGGAGGTTTTCTGAGAGACTGTATTCTTGTATTTAACGGCTTCCCTGGTGCTGCAGAGGTTAAAGCATCTGCCTGCAACGTGGGAGACCTGGGTTCGATCCCTGGGTCGGGAAGATCCCCTGGAGAAGGAAATGGCAGCCCACTCCAGTATTCTTGCCTGGAGAATCCCATGGATTGAGGAGCTTGGTAGGCTACAGTCCACAGGTCGCAAAGAGTCAGACACGACTGAGCGACTTCACTTTCACTTGAGGATTACATAACCACAGTGTATCCCGCTTGAGGACAGTTTCCCCTTCCTGAAAACCTTCTGACTGATCCTGGTATCTCAGAATGTGTATTATGGGTGTGGGTCTGGTAAGATCTTTCTATTGATAAGTTCCAATCCTCTCATCTTAAAAGGTAAAGTGTGGGAGTGGGTCTGGTAAAAATTTTTTACAACCTTGAGACATTCTTTTGCTTTATTGTAATAACCAATTAAAAAAGTGTGTAACTCCCTTGCTAACAGTAGCAAGGGAGGGGCGACTCTACATGCCCCTTCTGACTATGTCAGAAGCTTTCTCAGTCACTTTTCAAACTTTAAGAAAACTCTGCTACACAGGTACACACACACACACAGAGTGGATACATGTCTTCTTCTTTCTTCAACGACCGTCCTAGTATTTTTTATTACTGAGATGTCGTGTGCTACAATGGAATGAGTGGAGATCAGATGGGAGTTTGAATCTCAGCTCCACGATTTATTAACTATAAGACTTTGCGTGACCGACTTAAGTCTTTCTCAGCCTACATTTCACTACCTTTTTTAAAGGACACAGGGGGAGGAGAAAATAACTATTTTTAAAATGTTGCATCATAGCGCCCGCCCAGGAGTGGAATTGCTGGATCTCATGGTAGTTCTTGACTCCCCTGGGGAAGGAAATGGCAACCCACTCCAGCGTTCTTGCCTGGAGAATCCCGGGGACGGGGGAGCCCAGCGGGCTACCTTCCGTGGGGTCACAGAGAGGCGGACATGACTGAGCACAGGACTTCTACCTTGAATGTGTGAGGCCCCTCCATGCGGTTTTGCAGCCCGGCCGCAGCACTCTACATTCCCACCCACGGCGCACGAGGGTTCCCTTTTCTCCACAGAGTCACCAACATTTGTCACCTCTCGTCTTGGCGATATAAGCCATCCTGACGGGTGTGAGTTACTCTCTCACGGTGGGTTTGCTTTCCACTGGGAAGGAGATATCTGGAGCCGCGTGTTCTCTGCAGCATGACTCGCGACATGCAGGATACGGAAACAATCTCAGTGTCTGTCCACAGATGCACGGATAAAGAAGATGCGGCAGATACACAGCACGGAATATTACTCGGCCACGAAAAGGAAATCCTGCTGGTTTCATGCAACGGAAATGGACCTGGAGGGTATTATGCTAAGTGAAATAAGTCAGAGAGAGAGAAAAATACTGTATGATCGCATTTATACGTGGAATCTAAAAAGGCTAATTTAAACAAAAAAGAGTGAAATGGTGGTTATCAAGGGTTCTGTGTGTACTGAGTGCCTCAGTCATGTCCGACTCTTTGTGACCCCACAGACTGTAGCCCCACCAGGCTGCTCTGTCCATGGACTTCTGCAGGCAAGAATACTAGAGGGGGATGCCATTCCCTTCTCCAGGAGATCTTATCAACAGAGAGATAAGAGCCATGTTTCCTGCATCCCAGGCAGAGTCTTCACCCTCTGAGCCAGCAGGGAAGCCCTGGGAAGTCTGATACCCAGCCGCAACAATGCGATTCCAGTGTTAAAAATCCCACGTGGGTTTGCCTTACAGTGACAAAGGCAGGAAATTTTTTTTTTTTTAACCAAACTGCAAAGGTGACCTGGAAAGTTGGGTGTCAAGCCAAGATACGTGAGTGAGTGAGGAGAAGGAAATTTTAAAATATTTTTGTAATGACAATGATGAAGGAACATTTTGAACAAGCCGCAAAGGTGACTCAGTAAAAACTCCACAGGCCACCAGATGAGAGGCTGGCAAACCCGGCCCCCAGGCCTCCGTTTATAAATAAAACTTTATTTCAACATAGCCACACCCCTTCATTTTACGCACTGCCTGAGGCTGCGTTTGCACACTACACAGGAAATCCCAAAAATACTGGCCAGTATTCGATATAGTGCTGTATCATATACCTACAACTTGTTTTAAAGGAGTAGAATGGGAAACATCTCAGCACAAGAAAAACACTTATTTCTAACTACGTGAGGGGGTGAATGTTACCAAGATGTACTAGAGCGTTTTTCGTTTGTTTTGCTTTATATACGTATACAGAATGACTTATGTTGTAAACCTGAAACAAAGATAGTTCTGTGGTCACTTACATCTCAGCCAAACATAAAAATGTAAAAAGAAAGACTGCCACTCCGGGCTAGATGAAAGCAGAGAAGCTATAGCTTTTCCCATGACCAAAGAAACAAACCAGAGTCAGACTTTTATCTTAAAAGATACAAAGTTTTATTACACAAACCTGGAATCAATGGTATCATTCCATAAATTAGACAGCAGTAAATCTTCCCAGGGACAAATCACAGTGATTTTTTTTCATTGTGCAAGAAATGGAGAGGTGTAGATACAGGCTTTTTTTTTCTTTCTTTCTTTCTTTTTTAAACCACATGAGAAGCTGAGACTATCAGGGCAGGGCTCCCCGTATGACTCGGGCAGGAAGGTGGCACACCAGCCCTGGATCCTTCATCCCTTTAAGAAGGAACCTCCAACCACCCTGCAGAGCCGGAGAAAGCGTCTCAGGGAGCCAGGAAAGGTGGCTGGTGAGCTGAAACGCTTCTGATCCCAGTTGCAAAATAACACACGTGCCATGAGTTTTATTTAAATAACACAGGAGTCCACTGTGGAAGAACAAAAAGAATATCAACAGAAGACGCTTCCAGACACAATAACTTAGAGGGAACGGTTCCAGAATATTTCCTTTTTGATTATCAAGGATTGCATGTGGTGGTAAGCACACAGGGTCAGCAGAAACAAGCTCGCTATGAAAACATGATGCTGGGTGGAAGCACTGGCCCACCATTCGACCTCCACCAAGACACAGACACACACACACACACAGACTCAAATATATTATTTAAGACAACCGCACAGGTGTTTTTTCTCTTTGTTCTTGGTGAGTCGGCAACACCCACGCAAGTTGAACTGATTAGTCAAGAACAGATAAAGAAGCGTACAGTATTCCCAGTGTTTCAGCAGATACAGAATACACGCCAGCCAGATGGAGCACCGGAGAGAAAACAACACAGGCACCTTGTTTCAAATCTCCACCGGGGGCGATCAAAAGATTTGCACGCAGCTGTCAATTTTGTGATGCAAAATCAGAGGGCTGGGGACCCCCAAAAAAAGAAATTCCCAATCTTTCCTGCTCCTGAAGCTGCAGCGAGGATTCTGTTGTTATGATGGGGAGTGACTGCAGTCTGCAGGGCTCGCCCTCGCTGCCTGCAGAGCAAGGCACTGGGGTCCCGCATGAGCAGAATGGAGCCAAATCTCACAGCGTAAAGTGGTTTCCAATCGAGAGGCAACATAGGTTGTAGGCAGAAACGGCAAACGCAAGTCACAAGACTCAACTGCTTGGCGCTGCCGGTGACTCGGATGGGTGGCAGGTTGGTCCTGAAATGCAGACAGAAAGAAGAAAAGCAAACATCTCCCGAGACGGTGAAAAACAGGTGATGCCAGACCTGCTCGAGGGAGCAAGGATGGGAGGAGTTTTAAAGCCTCATGATGGTGTGACGTGCACGCCGGTTGTTGGGTTTTTTTCTCCTTTGCATATTTTGACAAATCGACAGCAGAAATCATGGTTTGTTGGGTTTCTGCCCCCTCCAATTGCTGGCCAATGATTCATGTCTGCTGAGCGTGATATCCCAACTGCCGTGACCACAGGCAATATGCCGCTATGACCGGCTAGCATTTTATCTCCTTGTGAGTTTTACCAATGGCTCTCAAACCAGGCTGGCTTTATTTTTCCCCGAGGAAAACAAGACTCACCCCGATCCACCTCTTGAAATCAATGCATATCCTAAAGACTTTATAAGAGGTTTTTTTTTTTTTTTAGGGGGGTGGGTGGAATTAGGACCGTTTTTAAAGTCGTTACTGAATTTGTGACATTGCTTCTGTCTCATATTTTTGGCTTTTCTAACACTAAGGCAGTGGCCTCTCAGCTCCCCCAACCAAGGATTAAACTCACAGCACCTCCCCCTCAACACTGGAAGGTGAAGTCTTAACCACCAGGATACCAGGGAGCGGGTGGCGGGGGAGTCCCAAGACTTTTTAAAGAGTGTTGTCACTTAAGGAGATACTGCCAACTTGTCAAACGGCAGCAAACAAAAAACAGACCCTTTTCCGGTTCGGAATGGCGTCACGGTGGCGGTGAACGTTCTTCAAAGCCTTGCACACGCCGATTACTTTCGATCCAAGACTCGAACATCACAGGATGCCTCCAGGGAGCGAACGATTTTCTGGTTGTATGCAGTGAGCCGTCTCTGTGTCTAAGACTCATTTTGATCACACCCAGTGTTGCATGACGTCACACCACTTAATAGAAGGCCCAGCCACCAGCACATGACGCTTTCAATGACTAAATGGGCGCCGGGGGTGTCAAAGGGGAGGTAAACCCCGCCAGGCAGTGTTGAAATTCCTCTGCCTTTCCAATTGGCTTTGCATGGCTGCTGGTCAACGACCATGCTTTTATGAAGAAGTGAGCCATCCATGGCATTTGAACCTTTGTTTCCCTGCATAGTTCTTCAAAATTAAGGCAACGCATTTTCATGTGTTCTTGTGCTATGTTCATCTCATAAATTACATCCTAGAGAGGAAGAATGAAGCCAAAAAAAAAATGCATTGTGTATTTACAATTTTTGTATTGTGTTCAAGAAAGGTGTTTCATTTATTTTTTATTTTCTTAAGCATAAGGCTCCAAATAATACTCATTTATTTTTATAGTCAGAGGACACAAGACTTAATGCTTTTCCTCATGGGGTCTGTATCTCTGCGCAGGTTCACGCTGCTCAATCAACCTTCTAACATTCAATGACGTAATAGTTCAGAAATGGCATGATCCAATGTTAGACCCAGCTGGCTCACCGTCTAATCCAAAGAGCGTGGTGATGGAAAAGTACAGACTCCAGATAACAGTTCTCTGGGAACATTTATTCAAGTGCACCCTTTGAAAGTAAATTTTTAATGAGTTGCCCATTGTAAGGTTTGTTCTGCTTAATCTTGGACTCACTCTCACCTACGGACCAGACTGCTCTTTGAAGATGAGGTCATTTATGAGAAGGGGGTGATTTCGCGCCTTCAGCTCAAAGCTTTTGTAGCTGTCGTTTCTCTTCACACCTCCTTCAAGCACACACGGCCCTTGTCTTCCGGTCCAGCAGTGGCTGCTGTTCAGTTGCTCAGCTGTGTCTTCCTGTGACCCAGAGACTGCAGTACGCCAGGCCTCCCTGTCCGTCACCAACTCTCAGAGCTTGCTCAAACTCATGTCCATCGCGTCAGTGATGCCATCCAGCCATCTCATCCTCGGTCGTCCCCTTCTCCTCCTGCCTTCAGTCTTTCCCAGAATCAGGGTGTTTTCCAATGAGTCAGCTCTTCGCATCAGGTGGCCAAAGTATTGGAGCTTAAGCTTCAGTCCTTCCAGTGGATATTCAGGACTGATTTCCTTTAGGATGGACTGGTTGGATCTCCTTGCAGTCCGAGGGACTCTCAAGAGTCTTTTCCAGCACCACAGCTCAAAAGCATCCATTCTTCAGGGTGCAAATGGTCAAATCTGACACATACATGTATGTCCTTTGACATTTGTGCTATGTTAAAAAAAAAAAAAACTGTATACTTTTCCCAAACATCAGCTCTCCACACCCCTAGATGCCTGCAGAAAAGCGAGGGAAGCAAAAGCTGGGAAAGACACAGCTTTCTGGCCCAGCACAGGGGAAAAAACAGTGTCGGCAGCAAATACCTCACCAGGTGACCCAAGAATACCTGAGTTCCAGAGACCTGAGAAGAGTTGAAAGCTGAGGGAGCACCCAAGCCTTTACAGCAACATGTCCCGACGACACACTCTGCCTGCAACCCTGTGCTCCAAGGAGAGGCACCTTTATGGGCAGGAGAAAGGAGGATGCGGGGCTTTGGGGGAGGGAGGGCCCTGGGAGGTCTATTGACTAACCCCCGCCAGTCCCAGCTCTAGAACCGACTGCTTAAATGCACAGACCTCCGCCGGGCTAGGGCTTGGTTGGACCCTAAGACCAGATTCTACAACAGGTTTGAGCCACCCTTGTCTTTTCAGCTGAATCCCGTTTAGGCTTTTTTTCACAGCAAAGGTTAGAATCAGAAAGCAGAAGAGAAAGAGGGTAAAGAAGGCAATGAATGAGGATGCCAAGCACCTCCGACCACGTCCTGCTTCTCGGAAGACACAAACTTAACCAGCAACACTTGCTCACGCCAACACACTCAACAGGTGGCTTTCGTGATCGACAGAGTTCATCGTCCTGACCCAACCCTCGGGTCCAAAGGGAAAACAGAGCTCACCCCAGGCTTGCCCAGCACAGGCCTGGCAGGTCTGTGAAACCAGAAGCACGGCGAACGCTGACGAGGAGAAATAAAACCAAGCAGAAACAAGGAAGGTTCAAATGGTTCCACTGTATCCCTTCCGGTCCTTGCTTTTCCCAAAGCCCAAGGGAAAAAGAAAAATATGTGCGTTGAGTTCCTCTAGCCAATGCTGAAAAAAGACTCTTCTGTACTGGGAGATGCATTTTTGGTCCAGGGATTGAACCTGGAACACGAATAGCTAGCCATCTCACTACAGAGTCTGACATTTTCTTTTTTTTAATGCTACAGAGAAAAGTCCTTGAAAAGCATTCGCACTCAGTGGCTAGTCTTGGGACTAAGATTCAAACTCACATCTCCTTCCTTTGCCTTCTGGTTTCAAGACCTCAGGCTACCAGACACAAAGCACTGAACACACTGGATACAGACCGTCATAGGATTTAACCATAAAATGCATGTAAGATGATAAAAAACGCATGTATCATAACTTTTAAAATTTTGTCCAGCAAGAGAACAGATTCATTTAAAAAAAAAAATCTGAAACATAAATAGAATCTCTGGAAAGTAAGAATATGTACATCCCTACACAATTTCTGTGCTCCAGGCATACTGCCTTTTTTTATACACAGACATGAGCAAACGCACAGACACACACATAATTTGTGGTTATATCCGAGCAAGTTCAGCTCAAACTTAAAAAGTCAAGTCTATGAGGGGAAAAAAAAAAAATGAAACCAAGATATTCCAGTAGGAACAGACAAGGGTAAAAAAGAAGAAAACCTCCAACCAAATGAACGTTCAAAGTGTCCTACTGTGCAGCCGATTTTCCAGTAGATTAAATAATTCCAGGGCCACGAACGTCAACAGCTCTGCAATCTCTTTATAAACATCCGGGCGTATACAAATGCGGAAGCATCCTTACTCCAAGAAGACAGATGCTTCCTCGGGTTGGCGTGGGGGCCACCGTGTGTCCCAGGGAGGCTCAGATCACCTGTGACTGGCATGAAATAAAACAAAGGATTTGGTTACTTTTGTAAATGTTTCTTCTTTTTTATCTTTTGCTTGCCCTGTGTGGCATGTGAGATCTTCTTTCCCCAAGCAAGGATTGAACCTGCACCATTGGAAGCAGGGAGTCTAATCCATCAGACTGCCAGGGAAGTCTGGATTTTGTTAAGTTTTCAAAACACCTGGGTACCATTTGTCATCTCAGTAACAACAACAACGGTCGCACAAAAGCGAAAGATTCCTTTCACATTCTTATTGCAAAGCCCCAGAAGCCTGAATTCTACGGAGCGAGAATGCCGGTAATAAATTGAAAGAATTTTTTTCAAAGGTGGGTTCTCCATGTTCCACACAACTAGCCCAATCTCATCCACAGTTTGAAAAGAGATTCAGCCCAGAAACAAAAGTGGGTCCCCGTTTCCTGGCACTTTGCCATAGGACCTCACCATCAGACAAAACGTTTCATGATGAAGAAAAAACTACAAGGCCCAGACTCACAATCTAAGTCAGCTTCTGTTTTCTAAATCACTTCAACCCACAAGGACCCACCATACAGCACGGGAAACTCTGCTGAGTACTCTCTAATAACCTATAAGGGAAAAGAATTTGAGAAAGAAGAAATACATGTACATGTAAAAAATATATATATATGAGAAATTTAAAAATAAACAGAATTCAACTGATACAGGGCTTGCCGGGTGACGCACATGGTAAGCAACCCAACGCAGGAGACCCGGGTTCCACTCTCTGGGTTGGGAAGATTCCCCTGGGGAAGGGAGTGGCAACCCAGTCCAGTGTTCTTGCCTGCGGAATCTCATGGACCGGCATTCTGTGATCCCACAGGGTCACAGAGAGTCAGGCACGACTCAGCAGCTCACACTTTCACTTACTTTCAAGTGATATCAGGAATGAATGAAATAAAAGGTGCCTTGATAGTTCAAAAATCAATACATAAAATAAAGATATACCTTCCAGACGGGGGAGTCCCGAGCTCAGAAATTCTTGAAGACATCCAGCTCTTTCTGTGTCACTGGCGGGGCAGAAGTCCAGTCGTTCTCAGGATAGGCTTCAAAGTTGGAGGTATCGTCCTCACTGCAGAGCTTGGGGACAATTGGGGGCTGAGGAACCAGCAAAGACACAGCGCCGTGGTTACAGAGGAACAGTGTTCACCAGTGAGCTTACATTCAGCCATGTTTCAGATTTAACCCACTTTGCAGATACAGTGTCTGCTTTTTTAATAAATCAAAGCTTTGCAGAAACCTTGCCAAAAAAAAAAAAAAAAAGAAACCTTGCCAGTCTGCACCAGGAAGTTGTTACATTCAGGCAGCCCAGTTGTATCACACTTTCAACATACCATATTTGTTCTTTTTTTTTTTTTTAATCAAAGCTTTGCAGAAACCTTGGATGGAGCAAGTCTGCACCAGGAAGTTGTTACATTCAGGCACGCCTAGTTTTATTGTACTTTATAGCTGAGTTGGTAAAGAATCCACCTGCAGTGCAGCAGATGCCCATTCCATTCCTGGTTTGGGAAGAACCCCTGGAGAAAGCATAGGTTATCCACTCCAGTGTTCTTGGGATTCCCTGGTGGCTCATGCTGTAAAGAATCCGCCTGCAATGCAGGAGACCTGGGTTCCATCCCTGGCTTGGGAAGATCCCCTGGAGGAGAGCATGGCAACTCACCCCAGTATTCTCGCCTGGAGAATCCCCATGGATAGAGGAGCCTGGCGGGCTACAGACCATGGGGTCACAAAGAGTCGGGCACGATGACTCCGTGACTAAGCGTGTGCGCACACGCACATACTCCTTTATTTTGGATTCTTTTTAATGTAATCAAAGCTTCACAGAAACCCTGCATGGAGCAAGTCTGCCCCAGGAAGTCGTTACATTTAGGCATGCCTCACTTAACTGCACTTTGGACACAGTGTGTTTTTTGCACTTTGAAGCTCTGTAGAAACCGTACATCGAGCAAGTCTTCCTGTGTCCTGCCTCCAACCACACTGCCACACTTCTTCCTCTGTGTCACATTCTGACAAGTCTCACACTTCAAACTTTTATTAAGATTTTACTTGTTAGGTTGATCTGGGACCACTGACCTTTGATGTAACTACTGACATTGGTATCCTTTTGTCTTGTACTTTTCAATTAAGGTATAGATGTTCTTTTAAGCCATGGACTGCAGCACCCCAGGCTCCTTTGTCCATCAGACTCTCCAGGCAAGAGCACTGGAGTGGTTTACCCGTCCCTTCTCCAGGGGAATCTTCCTGACTCAGGGATGGAACCGGGGATGCCTGCATCGCAGGAGGTCTCTTTACCAGCTGAGCCAGCGGGGAAGCCCGACTCCTCAGCCCAGGTCTTCCCTCTCAACTGTGTGAACTTCACTTTTCAGTGATTTGAATCACTTCATTAGGTACTCATCCTAAGGAACAGAGCCACAGACTCAGAGCCCGTGTCTGTGTTCAGGAGAGCTTGAGGCTTCCCCGGGTACGAGCCGGCAGACCTGACGTATGGCTGTACCTTCAGCTTCCTTTCGGGGACCGCGCCCCAGTCCACGAGCCGGAACCACCGGTGCTGTTTGACGTCCTCGGCTCCGTTCTGCAAAAACGAACAGCCATCATCAGCGCACAGAAGGCCGGCAGGACGGGAAAGCACGGAGCACAGAGAAGCTCCGGACGATGCCACACAGAGAAACACGGGTTCGCTATGACTCGAGGCTTTGTCCCCAGAGAAAAGCACCACTGAAGGCGTGTGAGTCTCATTATATGCTTTCGGTCATCATACAAAGAAATGCACTGATGGAGTTCAGGCTTCCCGGGTGGCTCAGGGGTAAAAGAACCTGCCCGCCGAGGCAGGACATGTGGCTTCCATCCCGGGGTGGGGAAGATCCCCTGCAGAAGGAAACTGCAATCCGACCCACTATTCTTGCCTGGAGAATCCCATGGACAGAGGAGCCTGGTGGGCTACATTCCACGGGGTTGCAGAGAGTCGGACACAACTTAGTGACTGAACAGCAACAGCACGCTGTTGACGCGTATAGTGCCACAAAGACCAAAGGGTAATTATGGTTGAGGCCCTCCCAACGTAAAGTGGGATTTTCACCCTGACAACTGCCTTCAGCTGAAGCTACGCTCGTTTAGCGTGAGTGTGTTAGTCGCTCAGTCGTGCCCAACTCTTTGCGACCCTATGGACTGTAGCCCCGCCAGGCTCCTCTGTCCACGGGGATTCTCCAGGCAAGAATACTGGAGTGGGTTGCCATTTCCTCCTCCAGGGGGCTCTGGCCGATCCAGGCATAGAAGCCGGGTCTCCTGCACTGCAGGTGGGAAGCTTTACCACCTGACCTACTTTTACAAGCGTATAAATTGAGGTTCACAAAATGATGTCGTTTGCTCACTTCGGCCCAGAGATTGAGTCATGTGACTAGGATGCAAATCGAGGATGTCACACTTGAGAGATGGGTTTTTCTTTTCTTTTTTTTAAAGATCTTGCAGCGTGCGGGATTTTAATTCCCCAACCCGGGATCGGAACCGCGTTGCCTGCAGTGGAAGCCTGGAATCTTAAGCACTGGACCTCCCGGGAAGTCCGGAAACTTCAGAGAACTGCTAGCTACAGGTTACTGGGTTCTTCTGGAAGGAATGAACCTGTTCTTTAAAAGTGTGGTGACGGGCGCATCATTTTGCTAACATATCGCAAGCCATCCAACTGTCGGATTTAAAGGGGTAAACTGCACGGCATGTGAATGACAAGAGGGAGGTTCAAGGGGGAAGGGAACAAGGGTATCCCTCTGGCCAACTCGGGCTAATGTGTGGCAGAAACCAACAGAATATCGTAAAGCAATTATCCATCAATGAAAATTTTTAAAAATATTCAGAAACAAAAAAAAAGTACATAAGTAAATAAAGAAAGCGATGATTAGTTAACTTAGAGATCACTGCTGAGTCACTGACTTCTTTGGAGAGATGAGGAGACCCGATTCTGGGTCAATCAAATCTGAAATTTGGCCAATGAAAGGGTAAGACCGTTCTGCCATTGTTGACATGCCTCATGTCAGATGAGAGGCATTTAAAGTGAGTACCACTTAATACGTGCCGAGATGTTCAGTCGTGTCCGACTCTTTGTGACCCTCGTGGACTGCAGCCCTCCAGGCTCCTCTGTCCAGGGGGATTCTCCAGTCAAGAATACTGGGGTGGGTTGCTTTTCCCTTCTCCAGGGGATCTTCCCAACCCAGGGACTGAACTGAGGTCTCTTGCATTGCAGGCAGATTCCTTCCCAGCTGAGGCCCCAGGGAAGCCCAAGAATACTGGAGTGGGTTGCCATGCCCTCCTCCAAAGGATCTTCCTGACCCAGGCATGGAACTCGAGTCTCTTACGTCCCCTGCATTGGCAGGCAGACTTTTTACCACAAACCTCACGTCGGAAGGCGCTACCGTTCCACATACAGGGATACAAATACTGACCTTCATGTTTCCCAGCCTCCTGGTTCTGTCGGTAACAAGCAGTTTCCTGATGAGGTCCCTGTTTGGGTGGGGAGGGGTGGGCAAGGGGACAGAAACACAGATACGTTGATACAGACCCACGCAAACATAGCAGGTCAACAGCAATAAAACCCACACCATACGACAAACACACCCGCCCCGTGATTCAGTCTTCACGTTGGCTAAGCGTCTTCTAGCCTTTCTCACCACTGCTGAGTGCTAAGTCGCTCCAGGCCTGTCTGATTCTCTTCGACCCTATGGACCGCAACCCGCCAGGCTCCTCTGTCCGTGGGATTCTCCAGGCGAGAATACTGGAGTGGGTTGCCATTCCCTCCTCCAGGGGATCTTCCCTGACCCAGGGATCGAACCTGCGTCTCTTATGTCTGCTGAATTGGCAGGCAGGTTCTTCATAACTAGCTTCACCTGGGAAGGCCCTTTCTCCTCATTTTCTGTTCCTAAATAACTTAAACAATTTACGCAATGCAGAGTTGCAACCCAGCTAAGGCGCAGAGGTTCATCAAATCATCGTAGAGATGAACAGCCTTGGAACATGAGCTGGAGAAACCCTGTCGGCCCTAGGGATGTCTGACCTTCATTTCAAATACACCTGCCAGGCCAACCCCGGCCAAGTACACAATGTGTGATTCTACCAAAATCAGTCATCACGCTTTGCCCGGTGGGTCTATTTAACTGTGGGATTCTAGTCTGGACTCCTTGCCGTCCCGGAAGCAAGAGAGGTATTTGTTTGTGTGCTGGGTCACTGAGATTTTCCTTCTAAATAGCAGATGGTATCAGAATACTGACTCACTGGACTTCAACCCTGAATATTCATCAGAAGGATGGATACTAAAACTCCAATACTTTGACCACCTGATGCAAAGAACTGACTCATTAGAAAAGACCCTGATGCTGGGAAAGACTGAAGGCGGGAGGAGAAGGGGTTGACAGAGGATGAGATGGTTGGATGGCATCACCAACTCAGTGGACATGAGCTTGAGTAAGCTCCAGGAGATGGTGATGGACAGGAAAGCCTGGCATGCTGCGGTCCACGGGGTCGCAGAGAGTCCGACACGACTGAACGGCTCAACAACAAAAACAACAGAAATCACAACAGAGAAGGATAGAGAAGCCTGCATTCACACCGCAGATGAGGATTCAACACAATTACGTCAAAGCGTGTTTCAAGAAATCATTTCCTTTTATTTCCCCCTGAAAAATTTTATTTAAGTAACGTACTCACTCACAGTACTTACACATTATACAAGGGTTCCCTGGTAGCTCAGCAGTATAGAATCTGCCTGCCAACGCGGGAGAGGCAGGAGACCCTGGTTTGATCCCTGGGTCGGGAAGGCCCCCTGGAGGAGGGTATGGCAACCCACTCCAGTATTCTCGCCTGGAGAATCCCACGGACAGAGGAGCCTGGTGGGCTACAGTCCATGGGGTCACAAAGAGTCAGACGCGATTGTAGCGAGTTAGCGTGCAAAGTCATCCTAAGTCATCGACGCCCGCACCAGCCACCAAACTAGCTGGGAGGAACAAGGGCCTTATTTTCGAATAACAAAGCTGCTTCCTTATTCAATATGATGACAAACAGCCTTTATTCGCTAATGATAAATACACGCATTCTCTCAAAAGATGTAAAATACGGCTGCAAGTCGCAAAGAGAGGAAGTGTCATCCCAGCAGAGTCATGAAAAGCTTTCCTCTTTTGGGGGGGGGGCGGGGGAAGATGACCCACCCAAAGAGCGTCAGCTGAGGTCAGAGGAACAAACCAGGATGGTACACAGCTGGGCAGGACTGGGGGTCTGTCACAGGCTTTAGAAATGAACGACCCTAAAGACCAAAGAGGACGGCTGACTTACTTCACACTGAACTCCAAATGTCTGGGGAAGTCTATCTTGCCAGCAAGAATCTTCTGATAGATGCCAAAGGCGTTGTCATCGAAAAACGGAGGAAACCTGTTACAAAGATTAAAATGTCTATTTTTAGTGGCCAGTGAGGGGGCGGGAGGAACCACCTGCAGGCTTTATAAGGACGGCTTCCTTCCGCCTGCCACGGGCAGAAGAGAATTTTATTTTGCGGTGTGCACTTTCTCCTCTCACCCTGGAGTCACGGATGACTCAGGACCAGCTAGGAAGGCATGGTTCCAAGAAGCCAAGCGGGAGGCACTTTGGCCCAACTGCAGACGACGGGCAAGGCTAGAAAAGGTCACAACCATGAGGCGGTGTGACTAGCTAGACGACACAGAGCCACTTGCCTGGTGCTTAGCCACCGAGTCATGTCCGAGTCTTTGCAACCCCGTGGAGTGCAGCCCCACCAGGCTCCTCTGTCCATGGGATACCCAAGTGGGTTGCCATTTCCTCCTCCAGGGGAACCTTTCCAAACCCAGGGATCCAACCTGCGTCTCCGGTCTTGGCTGGCAAGTTCTTCACCCCTGAGTGCACGTGGGAAGCCCATGACGGTCTCAGAACTACAATTAACCCGGCCAGTTGTACTTTTAGAGTAACCAGCTTCCACGGATCGTGAACCTACCGCGGCCAAGGACACCCAGCCCTCGCCAAGTGTGAACACCTTGGAGTGAATAAACCCCCGAGTCAGCCCTCCAGCCCGGAGCCAGAAGCCGGTTCCAACAGCGGCCGGGGGTCCGTATCCCTGCCTTGGGCAGTGGCTGAGAATGAGGATACGCCGCGGGATGGTTTCCATTCAGAAACGGGCCCGGGAGAAAACGCGTCATACATTCCTCCACGGGCTCCCGGAGAATACAACATGGGGAGCCCCAAGGAGGCTGGCGTGACACGACACCATCATGAGAAAGGTATGCGGGGGTAGCTTTAATGAGCGGAAAAAAGTCATCACGAAGGAGCGCTCACCGATGGAGCCTGAGAGGAGCACCAGATGGAACGTGCAGCCGAGAGGCCGGAGTGCGGAAAGCGGCCGGAGACGGCGCCCAGATCCGACGTGTGTGGTAGTCGCTCACTCGTGTCCGACTCTTTGCCACTCCACGGACTATACATACAGTCCACGGGATTCCCCAGGCCAAGAATACTAGAGTGAGGAGCCTGTCCCTTCTCTAGGGGAATCTTCCAAACCCAGGGATCGAACCCAGGTCTCCCTCATTGCAGGCAGATTCTATCAACTGACCTATCAGGGAATAACCGCTGCACTTCCAAGGAAGCCTCCCTCCTTCTAAGCCTTTTTTTAAAAAATTTGATTAATTTAACTTAAGGATGACCAACCTAGACAGCATGTTAAAAAGGAGAGACATTACTTTGCCACCAAACGTCCATCTACTCAAGGTTATGGTTTTTCCAATTGTCATGTATGGATGGGAGAGTTGGACTATAAAGAAAACAGAGCGCCGAAGAATTGATGCTTTTGAACTGTGCAGTTGGAGAAGACGCTTAGAGTCCCTTGGACTGCAAGGAGGTCCAACCAGTCCATCCCAAAGGAGATCAGTCCTGAATACTCACTGGAGGGACTGATGCTGAAGCTGACGCTCCAATACTTTGGCCACCTGATGCAAAGAGCTGACTCATTGGAAAAGACCCTGATGCTGGGAAAGATAAAAGGCGGGAGGAGAAAGGGACAACAGAGGATGAGATGGCTGGATGGCATCACCGACTCGATGGACGTGAGTTTGAGCCAGCTGCAGGAGATGGTGAAGGACAGGGAGGCCTGGCATGCTGCCGTCCGCGGGGTCGCAGAGAGTCGGACATGACTGAGTGACTGAACTGGAAGATATTACTTGACCATACGGCGATGGTCTTAATAAAACAGGCAGTGAGTGCCGTTCACACACGTGGGCACGACTTGCATCTTGACATCAGCCGTCGTGAGCGGTAGACAGAAGCACCACCCATGCTGCCCCATGAAGGCAAGCCCAAGAATTTCATCTTAAAAAATGCACAGCCAGGAACTTTTGTGGCGGTCCAGTGGTTGAGAATCCGCCTTACAACAGACGACTCCAGTTCCGTCTCTGGTCGAGGAGCTGAAACCGTGGAGCAAGTGAGCCCGGTGTCCTGCGTCCATGGGGCCCCAGCTACGCAACCAGAGTCTCTGCAGGCCGCCAGCAAAGAGCTGCTGCTGCTGAGTCACGTCAGTCGTGTCCGACTCTGAGTGACCCCATAGACAGCAGCCCACCAGGCTCCTCTGTACCTGGGATTCTCCAGGCAAGAACACTGGAGTGGGTTGCCATTTCCTCCTCCAATGCATGAAAGTGAAAAGTGAAAGTAAAGTCGCTCAGTCGTGTCCGACTCTTTGCGACTCCATGGACTGCAGCCCACCAGGCTCCTCCGTCCCTGGGATTTTCCAGGCAAGAGTACTGGAGTGGGGTGCCATTGTCTGGCTGGCTACAAGCGACAACTAACGCCCAATTCAGCCAAATAAATGTTCTTTTAGAAAAATGCACATCAGGGCCTCCCCGGTGGGTCAGTGGTAAACAATCTGCCTGCCAATGCAGGAGACTGGGTTCAATCCCTGACCCGGGAAGATCCCACATGCCTCAGAGTTTCTAACCCGTGCCACCCTCCCTCAAAAAATATATATATAAGCCAATTTTGCAATTTTTTCCCATCATCTATTCGTCACCTTTGGTGGCTAAGAAGGTAAAGAATCCGCCTGTCAATGCAGGACACCCCGGTTTGATCCCTGGGTCAGGAAGATCCCCTGCAGAAGGGCATACCCACTCCAGAATTCTTGCCTGCAGAACCCTGAGGACAGAGGAGCCTGGCGGGCTACGGTTCATGGAGTCGCAGACTCAGACACGACTGACGCTATGCTCGGCAAACACAGAACACGCATCCTATTACAATACTACTAGAAGAAGGGCATGGCAGCCTTCTCCAGAATTCTTGCCTGGAGAATCCCATGGACACAGGAGCCTGGTGGGCTGCAGTCCATGGGGTCGCTAGGAGGCGGACACAACTGAGAGACTTCCCTTTCCCTTTTCACTTTCCTGCATTGGAGAAGGAAATGGCAACCCACTCCAGCGTTCTTGCCTGGAGAATCCCAGGGATGGGGGAGCCTGATGGGCTGCCGTCTATGGGGCCGCACAGAGTCGGACACGACTGAAGCGACTCGGCAGAAGGATCAGTTCAGTTCAGTTCAGTCGCTCGGTCGTGTCTGATGACTAGGATACAGTGTATCACTAGACTTCTAATAATTATGCTTACATAATAACTGTAATAATCATTCTAGCATATCCTAATATTGTATTCTAATTCTACTCTCTTGTATTTTAATAATTTCTATTGTAGTTTATTCGAGTATGCTATAGAATATGTAGGTTCCCATAGCAGAAGAACATACTCGCTCAATCATGTCCTACGCTTTCTGACCCCGTGGACTGTAGCCCACCAGGCTCCTCTGTCCATGGGATTCTCCAGGCAAGAACACTGGGGTGGGTGGCCATGCCCTTCTCCAGGGGATCGTCCCAATCCAGGGACCCAACCCAGGTCTCCTGCATTGCAAGCGGATTCTTTACAGTCTGAGATACCAGGGAAGATCCGAACGTCCTAATAATATTGCATTATCTCCCAACAACATATCTTCCAATCGTATACGATATTCCAGCGTTATCTTTGTTACAATATTCCATGTTATTACATTCAGTGAAATTACATTCCCCCCCTCCCTGTCCCCGTAATAATATGGACAAAAAAAAAAAAACAAAAAACAGAAGACACAGGACGTCCATTCTAGCAAAACGTCTTCTGGGCAGTGGGATTCAACTCTCGGGCAATGCTGCCCTCTGCTGGTCAGAAACGCTCAGGAAGGAAGGAAGAAGACAGCCTCCCGCGGCTGGGACATGTCTGGAACACTGATCAAACACAGGCGCAGAAAGGTGTGTGGTTCTTGCATTTCTTTTTACATTTTGCATTTCTGATACCGTAGGGAATGCATTTCAGTCTTGTGTTTCTCACCGGGACTTCCTGGGCTGGGGTACACGGGAAGGGTTTTTTTTTTTTTTTTTGGTCTATTTGATTGACCACAGAGGCACGTGTGAGCAAAGAGAGAGAGAGAACAGAAGAAAGGCAAGGGGATGGAGGAGGGGCAGACGGGGGCGGGGAGGAGCCCCGGGTGGACAGTCCCCCCTCCCCTGCATGCCGGCGCAGCAGCCCAACAGAAGAGCCGTGTGAGCACAGGAGGGCCAGGAAGGAGCGGGCCCACGGACGTCTACAGGGAAGATGCTTGCTCTGTCTGCCCGCTGTGGGGAAACGCGTGCGTGCGTGCTCACTCACTCAGTTGTATCAGACTCTTTTGCAACCCCATGGACTGTAGCCCCGCCAGGCTGCTCTGTCCATGGGATTCTCCAGGCGAGGACACTGGACTGGGCTGCCATTCCCCTTCTCCAGGGGAATCTTCCCGACCCAGGGAGCGAACCCGCCTCTTTGCACTTGTGCATCGCAGACAGATTCTTTACCGCCTCATGGAATTCCTGGCAACACCTCACGCAAATGCCAGACGTGAGTGGTTAATCATGCTGATACAGCGTGCGTCTCTCTGGAATCTGGACCGGGGAGGTAAATGGAATTCCAAACATTCCCCGAGGCACGTTTGGGGTTTTCAGGAAAGAACGCACTCTTTCCTTTCTGCAGTGCTCTTCCTTCCGAATGTCCGAAAGAGCATTTCTTTATCCACCTCGACCACTACCCAGCTCATGGCTTCCCTGGTGGCTCAGATGGCAAAGCATCTGCCTACAATCCAGGAAACTCGGCTTCCACCCCTGGGTCGCAAAGATCCCCTGTGGGAGGGCATGGCAACCCACTCCAGTATTCTTATCTGGGACAATTTCATGGACACAGAAACCCCAGTGGGCTATAGTCCACGGGGTCACAAAGACTTGGACACGACTCAGTCACTAACATATACACCCAGCTCTGGGAATCACTCCAGAGTGGATCAGTGCGTGATGAATCGTATATTCTTGGCAGACAGGGACATTTAGAGACAAAAGATCTCAACAGACACGCCCTGCTGGTCCTCCAAGCTCCTGCTGCTGCTTCTTTTGAAAGCAAGCTGAATGGTCAGTTCATATCATCATCACCCACAGTGGGAAATTTTCGGAAGACCCCACTCCAAGTGTGTCCATCCCTGACCCCCTACATCAAATCCTGGGGGCAAGCACCCTGGGAACTGTGGGAGACCTCACTCCAAGTGTGTCCATCCCTGACAATCCTGCACCAAATCCTGGGGGCTGAGCACCCTGGGAACTGTGGAGACCCCACTCCAAGTGTGTCCACCCTCTGACCCCCTGCATCAAATCCTGGGGGCTGAGCATCCTGGGAACTGTGGGAGACCCCAATGCAAGTGTGTCCACCCCGTGAGCCCCTGCACCAAATCCTGGGGGCTGAGCACCCTGGGAACTGTAGGAGACCCCACTCCAAGTGTGTCCACCCTCTGACCCCCTGCACCAAATCCTGGGGGCTGAGCACTCAGGGAACTGTGGGAGACCCCACTCCAAGTATATGCATCCCTGACCCCCTGCACCAAATCCTGGGGGCTGGGCACCCTGGGAACTGTAGGAGACCCCACTCCAAGTATATGCATCCCTGACCCCCTTCACCAAATCCTGGGGGCTGGGCACCCTGGGAACTGTAGGAGACCCCATTCCAAGTGTGTCCACCCCTTGACTCCTTGCATCAAATCCTGGGGGCTGAGCACTCAGGGAACTGTGGGAGACCCCACTCCAAGTGTGTCCATCCCCTGACCCCCTGCACCAAATCCTGGGGGCAAGCACCCTGGGAACTGTAGGATACCCCACTCCAAGTGTGTCTACCCTCTGACCCCCTGCACCAAACCCTAGGGGCTGAGCACTCAGGTAACTGTGGGAGACCCCACTCCAAGTGTGTCCACCCCCTGACCCCCTGCACCAAACCCTAGGGGCTGAGCACTCAGGTAACTGTGGGAGACCCCACTCCAAGTGTGTCCACCCCCTGACCCCCTGCACCAAACCCTAGGGGCTGAGCACTCAGGGAACTATGAGGAGACTCCACTCCAGGTGTATGTATCCCTGGCGCCTGCAGCAAATCCTGGGGGCTGAGCACCCTGGGAACTGCCAGGAGACCCCACTCCAAGTGTGTCCATCCCTGACCCCCCTGCACCAAATCCTAGGGGCTGAGCCCCATAGAGCAAGTGAACAGGGCGGGGAGCCACAGGCATCTTCCCCACGGAAACAGTACTCACCCTGACAGCATCTCGAATATCAGGACGCCAAGTGCCCACCAGTCCACCGCTCGGCCGTGGCCCTTGCTCTGAATGACCTCGGGGGCCAGGTACTCGGGGGTCCCGCAGAGGGTCCACGTCCTGTGGGAAGAGACGGAGGAGGTGGCGTCCACAGAATTCAGCTGTGAGTGGCCGACGCGTGCACCTCAAGAGCGGGGGAGGAGGGGGGAGGCTACGTCACTGAATTAATCTACGCAGAGCCTTAGACCCCAACCCTGTAGATAAACACGGCAACGCTGTCCTCTGTGACGTTTTTCCTTTTTTTTTTTCAATTTAAGGTTTTCAGCTTTTACTTCATATTAGCATACAGCCGATGAACAATGTTGGGATGGTTTCAGGTGGACAGTGAAGAGACTCAGCCTCACATACACATGTACCCACTGTCCCCCAAAGTCCCTCCCATCCAGGCTGCCACGAGACACTCAGCAGAGTTCCCTGTGCTGTCCAGCAGGTCCTTGCTGGTTCTCGGTGTTAAACCCAGCAGTGTGTCCCTGTCCATCCCAAACTCCCCAACTATCCCTTCCCTCATCCTTCCCTCCTGGTGACCATAAGGTTGTTACCGAATACTGAGCAGAGTTCCCTGTGCTGGACAGCAAGTCCTTGTCTTTATCCCACCCCATACATAAAGACAGTAACCTTGTCTTCCCTGAGTTTCTTGCTTTTATGATCACGACGAAATGATGAAGTCATTCGGTCATGTCCAATTCTTTGCAACCCCATGGACTGTGGCTCACCACGCTCCTCTGGGATTCTCCAAGTAAGAGTTCTTGGAGCAATTCTTGTCCAAGTCAGTTCTCTAAGTAAGAATATGAGAGTGGGTTGCCATTTCCTCCTCCAGGGGACCTTCCTGACCCAGGGATCACATCCGGGTCTCCTGCAAGGCAGCCAGATTCTTTACAGTCTGGAGCCACCAGGAAAGCCCTGCTTCCTTTTATAAACATTCATTAAGCAAAACAGACTCGAGGTTACAGTCCTGTTATCACGGCCGCGTGTTGATCTTGGTGTTTCCCTTCCCTGCTCAGAAGCAAAACCCCCACGGTCCTGTTTTCCCATAAAACGTTATGAAAACAGATTCAAGCCACTGACTTGTGAAGCCCGCTGTACCTGGGAGGGACTGTCAGGAACCCACAGGTCTGCTTTATAAATAAACAAACCGGTTCTCTTCTCTCAGAGGAAATGCAGAACAGCAGTGAAGCATCTTTTCTGCCCTCTCTGCAGAAGGTCTGAAGTGTGTGCTGAGCTTCTGTGGGTTCGCTGACACGTTAGTGTCAGCAGCGCCATTCAAAAATCCTGAGGCTAAGGGGCTCTGGGATGTTTGGGGTAGAAACAGGGCTGAGAACTTCGGAGATGATTTTCTCTACCAGATGAGCCGAGACCTGCAGAAAAGTTAGCTTTTGGCCCCACCTAGAGGACAGCCTGCTTTTCACTGCAGATGGTGACTGCAGCCATGAAATCAGAAGACGCTTACTCCTTGGAAGAAAAGTTATGACCAACCTAGATAGTATATTCAAAAGCAGAAACATTACTTTGCCGACTAAGGTCCGTCTAGTCAAGGCTATGGCTTTTCCTGTGGTCATGTATGGATGTGAGAGTTGGACTGTGAAGAAGGCTGAGCGCCGAAGAATGGATGCTTTTGAACTGTGGTGTTGGAGAAGACTCTTGAGAGTCCCTTGGACTGCAAGGAGATCCAACCAGTCCATTCGGAAGGAGATCAACTCTGGGATTTCTTTGGAAGGAATGATGCTAAAGCTGAAACTCCAGTACTTTGGCCACCTCATGAGAAGAGCTGACTCATTGGAAAAGACTCTGAGGCTGGGAGGGATTGGAGGTGGGAGGAGAAGGGGACAACCGAGGATGAGATGGCTGGATGGCATCACGGACTTGATGGACGTGAGTCTGAGTGAACTCCGGGAGATGGTGATGGACAGGGAGGCCTGGCGTGCTGAGATTCATGGGGTCGCAAAGAGTCGGACACGACTGAGCGACTGAATTGACTGAGAGGACAGCTGGGAAAAGACCCTGATACTGGGAAAGACTGAAGGCAGGAGAAGGGGACGACAGAGGATGAGATGGCTGGATGGCATCACTGACTCGATGAACATGACTCTGAGCAAGCTCTGGGGGTTGGTGATGGACAGGAGGCCTGGTGTGCTACAGTCCATGGGGTCGCCAAGAGTCGAACGCGACTGAGCGGCTGAACGAAAGCCGGCGATCCAATCAGCGAAGACGGACCCAGCAGAGGAACTGTCTCCCCTTAAATTTCCTGCACCAGCAGGCATTTTTTTTTTTTTTAAACAACATCACCACCTCATTGCTTTGGCTCAGGAAATTCTTTAGTTCCGCAGGCCGATCCCGTTAGAGCTGCGTTTCCAGCCTGGGGACACATCCAAGGTTGCCTGAATGCGGCTGGAAGCCTGGGCCTCAGCTGTGAGGTCCAGACCAGCTGGAGGCGGGAGCAGGTAACTCATACCGGCCGGTGTGGTGTCTCCGCTTACGCGCGGAAAGCTGAGTCTCTGGCGGCAACCTCAGCTGAGGGGCCCGCTCATCGAAGGCTGTGCGACTCAGCAGTTTTCCAAGTCGACTCAGGTAGCCTGACATCTTTTTCTTTTTTTAGTTCTACCCATTTATGGCTACCCACCCATCTCTCTCGAACCTCAGACAGCCCCACGGACTGCAGGCCGCCAGGCTCCTCTGTCCATGGACCTTTCCAGGCAAGAATACTGGAGTGGGTTGTCATGCCCTTCTCCGTATCTTTTTGAAGCAGAAGCTTTTTCCAATTCCAAAAAGACTCCACGCTTCTTAGGAGCTAGAGAGGCATAAATTGCTAGAAAGAGCTTCAGAATAGAGCAAACTTTTACATCTCGAAGCGGAATTGCAGTTCCGTGAAACGTTGCAACAGAATTTCCACAAGCCCCAGAAATGTCAGTCCTCAATATCCCCAAAGAAAACTGACGGCTGGGAGCTGAACAGACTTGTGTACACCCACGTTTGTAGCAGACAGTTACTGAAAAGCAGGAACAGTTTGTCTTCTTTTTTTAAGAAAATTCTCTTTATACTTAAAAAATTTTCCCAATCCTCTTGGGCACAGAGGGGTACATTATGAGAAACAAGCTTGTGATTGCAGGAAATATGGAAAGAGAAAGATGGACGGCTGTCTACGCGGGTGGGAAAGTGCTGGTCCCAGCTGTGAATTATCAATGCTCTGGTGTTCTTTTTCACGCACTCAGCTCGTGGAGGGAAGGCAAGGTGTTATCCACTGGTGTTAGTTTTCTCAGTGTTACCATTTCCACTACAACACGGGCCTTCCCGAGTGGCTTAAAGAGTAAAGAATCCGCCTGCAGTGCGGGAGACCCGGGTTCAATCCCTGGGTCAGGAAGATCCCCCTGGAGGAGGGCATGGCAACCCAGTACAGTATTCTTGCCTGGAGAATCCCAGGGACAGAGGAGCCTGGCAGGGCTACAGTCCATGGGGTTGCAAAGAGTCAGACATGACTGAGCGACTGACACTTTCAGCAGGTAGGAGGCTGTTATCCAAGGAGGGAGAGGTTGGTCTGTACAAGGGACACCCAGCTGGAGGTACGTTCCTATTCCCAAGTGCCCACTGTGGCATCCATACTGGGCTGAGCCGGGTTTCACCCAAAAGTTCTAATGAAAGGCTGGTACCCGAGAATGTGACCTTGCTTGAAACAAGGTCTTGCAAGATGTAATCAAGAGAAGATTGGGACTAACCCAGCGACTCATGTCCCTGTAAGAAGAGGGAGGGAGATAGAGGTTTATCTTTATCGAGGGAGGACACGGTGAGAATGAGCCGGGAAGAGACCGTCATCGGGAACTCAGGTCAGCCAGCAGGCTGACTGTGGATTTCAGAACTGGGGCGGGTAATAAATGTCTCACAGGGTCACACATCCTGTACTTCTAAGACCGCACTGCCGTGACGACACCTGACCTTGATTTCCCTGCAAGAAGACCATCTCCAAGTAAAGTCACAATGAGGGGTAGAGCTTTAGGACACGGATTCTGGAGGGACACACACGCAGTCCACAGCAAAGGAGACTGATCACGATGCTGGTGATGGTGGCGGTGGGGACGATAACGACGGCGCTGATGTTGACGGTGATGATGGTGGGGATGCTGATGGGATGATTATATGACGATGGTGGTGATGCTAACGATGGTGGGGATGCTGATGGGATAATGATATGGTGGTTGTGCTGATGTGAATGATGGTGGTGAGAATATGAGCATGGTGGGGATGCTAATGATGGTGATGTTGATGGTGACGATGATATTGGTGGCGATGTTCTTGACAGCGATGATGGTGGTGGTGATGATAATGCTGCTGCTGCTGCTGCTGCTGCTAGTGGTGATGAAACTGAAGGTGACAATCATGAGATGACGTTGGTGCCGGGAGGCTGGACGTCATAAACTCAGAAGCACCAACTCTCTAGTCCACATTCATGACCTGATCGGAACTGTTTTTAGGCAAGACTTTCCAACAAGCAGATCCAGCCATCCTGACCTCTCCCCCTACAGGTTAGGAACAGCTCTCATTTCACAGATGAGATGAGCAATGCCAGGAACACAGGGGTGACCCCAATCTACAACACACGCACTCCAACCCTCTAGAAACGGGCAAACACACGAGCCCAACGCAGACAAGCGGTCCCCACGGCAAGCCTTCATTGCTCACGGCCTCGCTGAAGTGTTTCCATTAACAGAGGCTCTTGGTAAGGGAAATAAACTTATCCTGAAACTCATAAAGAACCATCGCTTGCCAACTGTGGGGATACGGGCAGACCGTCTCACCTCTCAGAACCACAGATTTCTCAGCTGGCAACTGGTGATGGTCGGGCAAACTGATCACCCCATCTGGGTAAAGCATTTTACTGACGGTTTGTTGTAATCAGGATTCCAAACAAAATGACTTTGGAAAAAAAAAAAAAAGAGGACTTTCATGTTGATGTTTGGTAGACACCAACACAATACAATTATCCTTCAACTAAAAATAAATTTAAAACAATGGAGTTCTGTAAAGCAATTTTCCTTCAATTAAAAAATAAATCATGGAAAAGAAAATGGCCACCCACTCCAGTATTCTTAGCTGGAAAAGTCCATTGACAGAGGAGCCTGGCGGGCTGCAGCCCATGGGGTTACATGACTGAGTGCGCGTGCATGAGGGTTCAGGGAGATGGGTGGGTAGCAATAAACTGGTATAAGCAAAAATAAATAAATGAAATTTTAAAATATATAATTAATTAAAAAAAAAAACTGACCTCCCCTGGAAGTTCAGAGACTGGGAATCCACTGCTGGGGGTGTTCACAGGTTCTCATCACCCCGGCTTCCTTGCTTTCTCCCCTGGGTCCCATGTCTGGTCCAGGAAGACTGCACATCACACGGGGCAGTGAAAAGCCCGCGCGCCACCGTAAGCCCGCTCTAAAGCCCATCCTCCACAATGGGAGAAGCCACTGCAAAGAGAAGCCCCGCGGATCACAACCAGAGAGAGGCCCCTGCTCGCCACAACTAGAGAAACGCCTGTGTGCTCTGCTCAGTCGCTCAGCCGTCTCTCACTCTTTGTGACCCCATGCTCTGTAGCTCGCCAGGCTCCTCTGTCCACAGGGATTCTCCAGGCAAGAACACTGGAGCGGGTGGCCATGCCCTCCGCCAGGGGACCTGCCTGATCGAGAGATGGAACCCAGGTCTCCCACATCGCAGGCAGATTCTTTACCATCTGAGCCACCGCGGAACTCCAAGAACACTGGAGTGGGTAGCCTATCCCTGCTCCAGGGGAGGTTCCTGACCCAGGAATTGAACCAGGGTCTCCTCCATTGCAGACAGATTCTTTACCAGCTGACCCAGTACAGCAAAAAAGAACAATTTTTTTCTTCCAAAAAGGGTGGACTTTATACCCAGCACTGCCAGTAGGTGGCAACACAGCTGCTGCTAAGTCGCTTCAGTCCGACTCCGTGCAACCCCAGAGACAGCAGCCCGCCAGGCTCCCCCGGCCCTGGGATTCTCCAGGCAAGAACACTGGAGTGGGTTGCCATTTCCTTCTCCACTGCGTGAAAGTGAAAAGTGAAAGTGAAGTCGATCAGTCGTGTCCAACTCCTAGCGATCCCATGGACTGCAGCCCACCAGGCTCCTCCATCTATGGGATTATCATGGAATAAAACCAAGGTTTAAAGCTGCCTGCACTCTTTCTACGTAAACTGAAAGTCACTCCATTGTGTCCAACACTTTGCAACCCCACAGACCCCATTACAGTCCATGTAATACTTCAGGCCAGAATACTGGAGTGGGGAGCCTTTCCCTTCTCCAGGGGATCTTCCCAAACCAGGGATCGAACCCAGGTCTCCCGCGATGCAGGAGGATTCTTTCCCAGTTAAGACGCAAAGCACTCCATTTTATTCTTAGCCACATAAGTGATGAAATTCTATAGGGAAAAATGACACTGACTTTAACTTCATCAGAGAAAGTAATCCCAGGATGGCCCCTGTCTACAAGCCATCAGACATGAGTAATTTAATGTAAGTCATTTCAGTTCAGCTGACTCTTTGCAACCCCATGGACCGCACCACGCCAGGCCTCCCTGTCCATCACCAACTCCCGAAGCTTGCTCAAACTCACGTCCATCGAGTCACTGATGGCATCCAACCATCTCATCCTCTGTTGTCCCCTTCTCCTCCTACCCCCAATCCTTTCCAGCATCAGGGTCTTTTCCAATGAGTCAGCTCGTCTCATCAGGTGGCCAAAGGACTGGAGTTTCAGCTTCAGCATCAGTCCTTCCAATGAACAGCCAGGACTGATTTCCAATGACTATTCAGGACTGATTTCCTCTAGGACTGACTTCCTTTAATGTAAAACCGCTCCCCAGTTGTTTGCCATAAACAGATGTTTCTGCAACGTGAGGAACAGTACTCAACGTGAACCAGCCCCAAATCGGCACAGGAATGGACACCACCAGCATTGTTCCAGATCTAGCTTCTGATAAGGGAGTCATCAGCTGCACTTTCACTGCACAGACTGAAACTCTAACCCGGTTTTAATTTGAATTTAAATGTTACAACCCACACTCAACACACGGATTGAAAAATGGACATGAATCTGCTTTCTTTCCAACCGTGTAAGCGTCACAGGCAATAAACACAGATCTCGTGTTTCTCATGGGAAATCAGTGCCCCTCTTAAAGACACACCAAAGGAGAAATGATGTTTGGAATGTCAAAACCCGAGTACCAAAGATTCATGGAGGACTTCCCTGGAGGTCCAGTGGTTCAGACCCCCACGCCTCCGAAGCAGGGAACACGCAGGTTCCATCCTCGGCTGGAGAACTAACATCCCACACGCCGTGAGGTATGGACAGAAAATATTCACGGAGAGTCTGTCAGAGCTGATATGGACAATATGTTGAAATGGTCCCATTTGGGACATCCTGAATTAAATCAAGTTCTCAATGAAATCATTTATGCCTGGTTTGACTTTTTGAAACAAGGCTCGTTAAAATCGAGAAATAATACAGATCTGTGCTGAATTTGTTCGGGACGGCAATGCTCTCGATAGCAACGTTAGGAAGTTTAATTAGTAAAACCGTGCAGAGGAAAGGATACATCTTTGTCCTGGGAGATACGGTACTGTATGCTCCTCTGTAAGCTAAGGTGTGTCTGACTCTTTGTGACCCCAGGCGGTGTCAGAAGGACTGGGCTCTGGGGCTGTCTGTAAGATGGTCCTGGGCTTGTGGGGGCAAAATAACACACCTCTACTTCTTAAAACTTCATCATCCTTATTACAGACAATAGCCACAGGCGTGGAGACAACCTCATTGTCCATCAGTAGAAGAACCATAAAGGAGGTGGAGTACATATACTAGATGGTATTACTCAGCCATGAAAAAGAACAGCAGGCCATTTACGGCAACGTGGATGGACCCACAGAAAGGCATATTAAGTGAAGCCTGTCAGATAAAGACAAAAGCTATACAGTATCAGTTATAAGGGCGAGGGTTCGTTGCTCGGTCATGGCTACCTCTCTGCCATGAATTGTAGCCTGCCAGGCTCCTCTGTCCATGGGATTCTCCAGGCAAGAAGAGTGGAGAGGGTCACCTTTCCCTTCCCCAGGGGATCTTCCCAACCCAGGGATCGAACCCAGGTCTCCCGCACTGCAGGCGGATTCTTCACTATCTGAGCCACCAGGGAAGCCACCCATCACTTCTGTTCTCAAGAGAAAGGAGCTCCCAGCCCAAAAGGTGCAGTGGAGGCTGCTGAGGCAGAGGGCAGGGAGAAGGGGCAGCACGGGGAGGGCAACGGCCACTCACTTGTCCACCAGCTTCTTGGCGAACCCAAAGTCGGTGAGCTTGACGTGGCCGTCTCTGTCCAGCAGGATGTTCTCCGGCTTCAGGTCCCGATAGACGATGTCCCGGGAGTGCAGGTACTCTATGGCACAGACGATCTCAGCCGCGTAGAACAGCCCGGTGTTGCTGGAGAAGCGGCCGCGGTTCCGCAGATAACTGAAGAGCTCACCGCCTGGCACGAACTCCATCAGCATGTACAGGAAGCGGTCGTCATGGCCCGTCCAGAACCTGCACCAGCGAGGGCGGGGGGACCACTGTGAGACTGAGTGCTCCACCCCAGCCGGACAGACAGCGGCTGAGCTGGCGAGAGGACTGAGTTCACGGGACATGAACAGGTCACACGAAGATGCACCTATAGGGGCGGTCCAGCACTCACGTGCGGATGTGAGAGCAGCACCAGACAGAAGGCTGAGCTTCTGAGAACTGATGCTTTCCAACTGTGGTGCTGGAGAAGACTCTCGAGAGTCCCTTGAACTGCAAGGAGACCCAACCAGTCCATCCTAGAGGAGACCAGTCCTGAATATTCATTGGAAGGACTGACGCTGAGGCTGAAGCTCCAATACTCTGGCCACCTAATGCGAAGAGCTGACTCATTGGAAAAGACCCTGATGCTGGGAAAGATTGAGGGCAGGAGGAGAAGAGGGCGACAGAGGATGAGATGGCTGGATGGCATCACCGACTCGATGGACATGGGTTTGAGTGAGCTCCGGGGGTTGGTGATGGACAGGAAAGCCTGGCGTGCTGCCGTCCATGGGGTCGCAGAGAATCAGACACGACTGAGCGACTGAACACCAACTTCCTTGGTTCTGCAAGTGGTGTTTTAATTACACAGGAGCGTGACGGACTCTAAGCAGAGGTGATAAAGGCATTGGAGAAAGAGCAAGAAGAAAAGAACAGACTGGTGCATTCAACAGCCAGCACAAGGCCCTCAGTCATGAGAAAGCCAGGTGCTGCAGTCCCTGGGGTCACAAAGCGCTGGACACGACTGACCAGCTTAACAACACACATGGTCACAGACATGTATATGTGTCTACGTATACATGTCATGAAAAGTGAAGTCGCTTAGACGTGTCCAACTCTTTGCGATCCCACAGACTGTAGCCTGCCAGGCTCCTTCGTCAATGGGATTTCCCAGGCAAGAATACTGGAGTGGGTTGCCATTCCCTTCTCTATCCATTGGAATAAATACAACTGTATAAGATATGGCCCTGGAAAAGGTACCCGTAAGAAAGAGATAGTCATACTAAGTGAAGCCAGACAGAATCACAGAAATACTATATGATACTACAGAATCTAAAAGAGAATGAGAAAGTCCCCTACACAAAACTTTTGGACACACTGGGAAACCAAAAACTTCTTGTGACTTGCTTTACAGCACTCTCTGCTTTACTGAGGTGCTCTGCCGCTGAATCCGCTGTTATCTCTGAGGTCTGCCTATAGTTAACTGTTATCAATATAGAGATCAATATATATCAACATATAAGCACTGGAGGAGATCGCTTGCAATCACCCAAAACGTAACTGGAAGGAAAATCAGAAAGAAGTAATCAGGTGCAGTGGTCAGGAAAGTATATGTGCTTAGCCGCTCAGTCTCGAGTAGAACAGCCCGGTGTTGCTGGAGAAGCGGCCGCGGTTCCGCAGATAACTGAAGAGCTCACCGCCTGGCACGAACTCCATCAGCATGTACAGGAAGCGGTCGTCATGGCCCGTCCAGAACCTGCACCAGCGAGGGCGGGGGGACCACTGTGAGACTGAGTGCTCCACCCCAGCCGGACAGACAGCGGCTGAGCTGGCGAGAGGACTGAGTTCACGGGACATGAACAGGTCACACGAAGATGCACCTATAGGGGCGGTCCAGCACTCACGTGCGGATGTGAGAGCAGCACCAGACAGAAGGCTGAGCTTCTGAGAACTGATGCTTTCCAACTGTGGTGCTGGAGAAGACTCTCGAGAGTCCCTTGAACTGCAAGGAGACCCAACCAGTCCATCCTAGAGGAGACCAGTCCTGAATATTCATTGGAAGGACTGACGCTGAGGCTGAAGCTCCAATACTCTGGCCACCTAATGCGAAGAGCTGACTCATTGGAAAAGACCCTGATGCTGGGAAAGATTGAGGGCAGGAGGAGAAGAGGGCGACAGAGGATGAGATGGCTGGATGGCATCACCGACTCGATGGACATGGGTTTGAGTGAGCTCCGGGGGTTGGTGATGGACAGGAAAGCCTGGCGTGCTGCCGTCCATGGGGTCGCAGAGAATCAGACACGACTGAGCGACTGAACACCAACTTCCTTGGTTCTGCAAGTGGTGTTTTAATTACACAGGAGCGTGACGGACTCTAAGCAGAGGTGATAAAGGCATTGGAGAAAGAGCAAGAAGAAAAGAACAGACTGGTGCATTCAACAGCCAGCACAAGGCCCTCAGTCATGAGAAAGCCAGGTGCTGCAGTCCCTGGGGTCACAAAGCGCTGGACACGACTGACCAGCTTAACAACACACATGGTCACAGACATGTATATGTGTCTACGTATACATGTCATGAAAAGTGAAGTCGCTTAGACGTGTCCAACTCTTTGCGATCCCACAGACTGTAGCCTGCCAGGCTCCTTCGTCAATGGGATTTCCCAGGCAAGAATACTGGAGTGGGTTGCCATTCCCTTCTCTATCCATTGGAATAAATACAACTGTATAAGATATGGCCCTGGAAAAGGTACCCGTAAGAAAGAGATAGTCATACTAAGTGAAGCCAGACAGAATCACAGAAATACTATATGATACTACAGAATCTAAAAGAGAATGAGAAAGTCCCCTACACAAAACTTTTGGACACACTGGGAAACCAAAAACTTCTTGTGACTTGCTTTACAGCACTCTCTGCTTTACTGAGGTGCTCTGCCGCTGAATCCGCTGTTATCTCTGAGGTCTGCCTATAGTTAACTGTTATCAATATAGAGATCAATATATATCAACATATAAGCACTGGAGGAGATCGCTTGCAATCACCCAAAACGTAACTGGAAGGAAAATCAGAAAGAAGTAATCAGGTGCAGTGGTCAGGAAAGTATATGTGCTTAGCCGCTCAGTCTCGTCTGACTCTTTGTGACCCCCTGGACTGTAGCCCACCAGGCTCCTCTGTCCATGGGATTCTCCAGGCAGGAATACTGGAGTAGGTTGCCATGCCCTCCTCCAGGGGATCTTCCCCACCCAGGGATCAAACCCAGGTCTCCGGCACTGCAAGCAGATTCTTTATTGTGTGAGGAACAGGGAAGTTCTCAGGGAAATATAAGTTTATGCAATAAAAAAAAAGATGAGGGAATTCCCTGGTAGCCCAGCGGTTAGGACACTGCGCTTTCATTGTTGAGGGTGTGGGTTTGATGCCTGGTGTGAGAACTAAGATCCCACAAGCTGTACAAGGTGGCCAAATTAGAAAAAAGATAGGCTGCCTGAGAGGAAAAACTTTTCTATGTCCAAGGAAAGCATTCAAAAAGAAAAAACAACATACTGCTCTGATGTTCAAATGAATGTCTATTTCGCTCATCACCGGGGTTATCCGTTAGAGAGAATTATGGGTCCTGCATACAAGATACAAGAGGCTTTCTCTAAGTGTGCATTTAAATGTGAAGACCCTCTGAGGCTAGCCTCAGACATGTAGTTAGTCGCTCAGTCCTGTCTTACCCTTGGCAACCCTGTGGCCTGTAGCCCTCTAGGCTCCTCTGTCCCTGGGACTTCCCAGGCAAGCAGAATGCAGTGGATTGCCATTCCCTCCTGCAAGTGGATCTTCCCGATCCAGGGACTGAACCTGCGTCTCCTGCATCAGCCAGCGGCATTCTTTCCCATCTGGGCCACCTGGGGAGCCCGCTACGCTCAGAGAGAGCTGCTGTTCCATAGACGCAAACCCATTTGCCTGGCACCCAGTGAGACCAAACGATACTAGGATACTGGAATTTGAAACACAAAAAAGTTTGTTACAGGGCCACACAAGGAGATGGGTACATCAAGCCTTAAGAAACCCAAACTTATTGGAAGCTTTCAGCAAAGCCCTTTTGTACAGAAGGTGAGGGATGGGCGTGGTTAGCTGTTGCCAACTTCTTGATGTCAGAGCGTTTATTCAGGCTTCCCAAGTGGCTCAGAGGTGAAGAATCCCCCAGCAATGCAGGAGAACTGGGTTTGATCCCCAGGTTGGGAAGATCCCTTGGAGAAGGAAATGGCAACCCACTCCAGTATTCTCACCTGGAGAATCCCATGGACAGAGGAGCCTGGCAGGGCGACATTCCACGGGGCCGCAAAGAGTCAGACACGACTAGGCACACTCACACGCACACACATCCTTTGTTCTTGAGGTCCCCTCATGGTCAGCAGACAATGTTCTGCTAAATCTCTACCAGACACGTTATACTCTTTGTTCTGAAAAGAAAAGGGCCAGGTCCCCAGGCACAGGTTTCACCCTTCAGGGTCCCAGGCCTGGCTCAGAAGGGACAGCGCTCAGCGGGCAGCTCCCTGAGGGCCAGGCCCCCAGACCCTGCCCAGCTGTCATCACTGAACTGACCCTCGGGCTTCTCAGGGTGCCCAGGTTGGGGGAGACGAGGTGCCATGGGGGGGTCTCTGTCGCCCACTGTAGTGGATGGCAGACCCAAGGGTGGGGGAGACCCCCAGGCTTCTCAGGGTGTCCAGACGGGTGAGACGAGGTCCCATGGGGGTCCCTGATGGCAGGGTAGCCAGGACAGACGCCCGCTCTAGTTAGAGCACAGAACCCAGGACGGGGGGAGACGGTCACCACGGCCTGAAGCCCCGGGTCCAGACAGTGGGTGGCCCTGGCAAGCAGCCTGGAGCCCCCCTAAGCCATAACCCCCAGCTTGTTCCCGGGGCCCTCCAGCCTCTCCCGCTGGACCGAGGCTGGGTGAGCTGGAAGGGCCCCAGGGGTAAGGCCAGGACCAGTATCTGCACTGTGTCCACGCGATGACCGCCAGTCCACACACCTTCGGATGAAACCTCTCACTAAGGGGCAGTGAATGACAGATGGGGCATGTGGGCGGGGCCCACTGCAGCGCCGTCCAATGGCTGAGTAGCATCACTAAGCGCTGTTCATTGCTGCTTGCTTGCCAGTGGGTGGGGCCCACTCGGTGCCGTCCAATGGCTGAGTAGATCCACTAAGGGTCGCTCATTGGCAGTTGGCTGCTTGTGGGCGGGGCCTGCTGCAGAGACGACCAATGGCTGGGTGGGACCAAGAATGTTACTCATTGACAATTGGTTGCCAGGGGACCACGGCCCAATGGCTGAGCAGGATCATCTGCAGGACTTCATTGGCAGTTGGCCGCTTGTGGGCGGGGCCTTCTGAGGTGCCAACCAATGGAGGTGCGGTACCACTAAGTCTCTCCTTCATTGTTCGTTGCCAGTGGGCGGAGCTCACGGAAGCATCACCCAATGCCTGGGCAGGACCACTAAGGGTCACTTACTACGATTGTTTTTGGGCGGGTCCTTCTGCAGCACTGACCAATGGCTGAGCAGGACCACTCATGGGTGCTCATTCATAGTTGGTTGCCAGTGGGCTGAGCCCACTGAGGCTTCAACCCATGCCTGAGCAAAAGTACTCAGGGTCTCTTATGGACAGTTGGTTGCTTGTAGGCGGGACCCGCTGCAGAGCTGACCAATGGCTGAGCGGGACCTGTTGCCTAGTAACGGTGCAGCCTAGCAATGCACATTGAGGGCTGCGCGCTAAGTGATGCACTCAGCTTACTTTGCTGCTGCTGCTGCTAAGTCGCTTCAGTCGTGTCCAACTCTGTGCGACCCCATGGACTGCAGCCCACCAGGATCCTGTCCATGGGATTTTCCAGGCAAGAGTACTGGAGTGTGGGGCATTGCCTTCTCCGCACCTCACTTTGTTACACTCCTATAAATGCCTTTCTTTCTGCATTGCTAGACTCCTGCCTCTTGCGGCCAGGGCTGCCCAGGGACCCCATCGTTAGGAAGCACAGTGGCAACCACTTCTAGGGGTTTCTCTTTCCCCGGTTCCTGTGTATCTGCGTCCCGTTCCCAGTCTCAAGGCTGCAGTGTCAAGGTGTGACGGAAGACAGGAGGCAGGAAGGGGGCTTGGGAGGGGTGAGGTGGGGCTGGTTTGTGGCTATTGTTGCTGGAAAAGGAACAAAACCTGCCCACCCCCAGTATCTCTCTGGCATGCAGATTATCTCCAGCTGAAAACAAACAAGGTCCAGCCGATCCAAGAGAAAACTTGGACCTTCTCCCTGAACTGCCTGAAAGAATGTATATAGAGGAGCTGGTCCTGGAATCTCTAGTGTCAGCAGAGATGTCAGCATAGGATATGGGCCCCCCTGTGGTGGGGCAGAGCCTGGAGACTAGAGTTCACAGATCCAGAGACATAGAGAGGACCTGGTCGTTTGTAAATATTTTGAAAACAAAAAAAGAGGTAGAGATACAGTTGGCGGGAAGGAGGAGAAACTATAGAGTTTGGTGATTGGGGTTGTAGGAGAAAAACAGACGTCGACTTCTACCATAAATTCTCCTCACAATCCCGGTAAACCCCTCAGGGTCAACCGAGTCCCCATTTCTCAAGAGGACGGTTTCGTCCTCTGCGTCCTCAAGCTAGGGACTCAACCCTTCTAGGGGACCTCCTCCTTTGCCGTTGGGTCAGGTCATAAGACCGGACCTCTCAGGGTACCTGTCTCCTCGTACCGTCCCGATGTCAGGTACCCCCAGCGCTCCTCAACCCTGTGTTGACTCGTACACCCGAAGTTCGACCCGGTAAAATCCCTCGCTAAGGTAAAAGTATGGAGAGAGGGCACATTTGTACTCTAATTGAAAAAACACACGAAAAAGAGGACCAAGTAGACAGAGTCCAGGTAAAGTAAGAATCTGGTCGGTCTTCTCGGACCTTCCTAGTCCTTGTACAGAAGGAGGACGGAAAAAGGGTAGTAAATATTAGCTCTGCAGAGAAAGAGACCCGACGTGGGTGAGGAAGAGACCCAGTGTAGTACTGTACAGATCCAGATCGGTCGGACAAGGAACGGCACTACGAGTTTGTCTTCGTGTGTCTTAGGGTTTCCATACTGTCGGAGTGACAAGAAAGAACCCGTTCGAATCGTGGGTCGCTACCGAGAAGACTGCCCCTTGACAGAAGATCCCAGGGTCACTATGGACTGACTACTGGGACGTGTTACTTGGAGATATCTTTGAGTACTCTTTACCTAAAGGTCGGTACAGTCATTTGGTTCCTACAGTGTCAGTACTCACTAACGTTGGTGTTACCTGCCACTCAGGTACTCGCACTTCCTTCAGTCCTTAGTTGTGCACGGAAGATCGTCGGTGAGGGGTGCCACTCGGGACTCCTTTGAGTCCTCCAATAGTCCTCCACTTGTGTGCCCTGCACCGGGGTCCCTCGACTCTACGCCTTATTTCCTTACTGTAGTCAATTAGGTCTAAGAAGGTAGGAGGGTATGTGGTCAAGTCAGCGAGTCAGCACAGGTTGAGATGTTGCCCATGGACTGCAGCATGCCAGGCCTCCCTGTCCATCACCAACTCCCAGAGCTTGCTCAAACTCGTGTCCATCGAGTCAGTGATGCCATCCAACCATCTCACCCTCTGTCCTCCCCTTCTCCTCCCGCCTTCAATCTTTCCCAGCATCAGGGTCTTTTCTAATGAGGTGGCTCTTCACATGAGGCGGCCAAAGTATTGGAGTTTCAGCTTCAGCATCAGTCCTTCCAATGAATACCCAGTCCTTCCAGTCCAAGGGGCTCTCAAGAGTCTTCTCCAACACCACAGTTCAAAAGCATCAACTCTTCAGCGCTCAGCTTTCTTTGTGGTTCAACACTCACATCCATACATAGAAAAGCACTAAATTCCTTAACCTTGGGTATCTGATTTCTTTCACTAACAATCATCTTCTGATATTCACACTAACTGCTCTCTGTTGCAAAACTTCTATATAACCTGGCTCCCCGCACCCCGTCCTGCTTCCTCAGAGCAATTCTCAGGGTTAATAGAGATGCTGCCTCCTGGGCTTAAGTACTAAAAATGTCAGCAGTCCTGAGAACATCTGTCCTGGTGCCACTCTCGAAAGAACAGAAAGTATTAGCCACTCAGCTGTGTCTGGCTGTTTGCGACCCCATGGACTGTAGCCCACCAGGATCCTCTGACGATGAGATTCTCCAGTCAAGGATACTGGAGGGGGTAGCCATTCCCTTCTCCCGGGGATCTTCCCAACCCAGGGATCGAACTCAGGTACCACTCTTAGATGCCAGCAATCTCTATACGGCAGAAAGGACAGGGAGCAGACACAGGGTTGTCTTCTTCAGACAAGATCAAAGCCATCCTTCCCTGGAAAATCTTGACTGTGTCACAATCCTTCAACACCCTGGATGCTGAGCTACTAAGCTCTTCTAAAATTATTTCTCCGCTGGCTGCACTGACCTTCGGAATGGTTTTATCCCAGAACAGAAAAGTTTCATCCGATATCTATGTACTGAACCTCCTGGCTGGCTTTCAGAAAAATGCAACCAGTAGCATTTCAAGTCCTGAACTTGCTGATAACACCCCAGGCGAACGTGCCAAACAGTTCAAGCACAAGTTCAAACTGGAGCCTTTCTTTGGCATGATCTTCCATACTTCACGCAGCTTCATGTAAAGGCAAGGAAAACCCACTCGGGATCTCTGGACAGTGTTTCAAAAGGCAGATATCGGGAGAAGTGACCTACTTCCAAGAGAAAACTGCACAGCTGGGAGGATTCAACACCTGCTCACCTCCTGGTTTTCTTCCCACTCAACTTCATGCTTCACCCGTGGCTACGGGCGTTCCCCGCCGTCTATTCCCAGGGCTGATCCCTCTTGCCTTTGCTCTGTACGGGGACGCATCTAAAGCCTGCTGGCCCTGGATCAACATAACCAGAGTTTTCAAACACAACCTGGTCTCTGAAGTGATAACACACGGAAAAACATCCCAAACCTCAAGGACCTTATAATAACACCCTCGTGGGCTACAACACCTGCGTTGAGCAAGTCAGTAAGCAGGTGTTCTGGGCTGGATGGTCAAAGTGTCAGTCGCTCAGTCGTGTCCAACTCTTTACGACCCCACAGACCATAGCCCGCCGGGCTCCTCTGTCCATGGGACTCTCCAGGCAAGAATACTTGGGTGGGTTATCATTCGCTCCTCCAGGGGATCTTCCCAAACCAAGGATCAAACCTGCGTCTCCTGCCATTTCAGGCAGATTTTCATATATACTGTCTGCTGCTGCTGCTGCTAAGTTGCTTCAGTCATGTCTGACTCTGTGTGACCCCACAGACGGCTGCCCGTTGAGCTCCGCCATCCCTGGGATTCTCCAGGCAAGAACACCGGAGTGGGTTGCCATTTCCTTCTCCAATGCAGGAAAGTGAAGTCTGCATTACCCCAAATCCATATGTTGAACTGCTAACCACCCACCCTGGACCAAAGAATATGACTGTATTAGGAGATGGGTCTTCAAAGAGAGGATAAAGGTCATTAGGGCGGGTCCTGATCCCAAAGGGCTGGGGTCCATACAGAAAGAGGAGGTCAGGAGACAGGCAGAGGCACAGCTATGTAGACTAACTTACAAGGAAAAATCCCCATTTCTTTCTCCTAGGCATCTTCCCGACCTAGGCCTCTTGGTATAAGGCCACCCATCAAATCGGATGAACAACACATTTCTACAGCACCTCAACAACCTAATTCTACCTGCAATGACCCAATTTCCAAACAAGGTCACTCTCACAGGTACTTAGGGTGTATTTCTGGGCTTGGGTGCTAGCTGTTCAGTCATGTGCGAGTCTTTGCGACCCCATGGACTGTAGCCTGCCAGGCTCCTCTGTCCATGAGGTTCTCCAGGCAAGAACACTGGAGTGGGTTGCTATTTCCTTCTCCAGGGGATCTTCCCGTCCCAGGGATCGAACCCAGGTCTTCTGCATTGCAGGCAGATTCTTCACCGTCTGAGCCACCAGGGAAGACCCATCTTTTTGGGAAGGAAACAGAACTGCACCCACAACGAGGTGGAATATCCAGAGCTGGAAGACCCCCAGCCCAAGATTCACAGAGCAGCACCCTAATGTTTGCTGAGCCCAGAACACACGCAACGAGGTCAACTCAGCATCTCCACCCTGCCACTCCCACCGGCTTCTTGCCTCTTCCAAACTCTTTTCTTCTCAACAACAACATTTCGGACTTTTCCTATGCACCAAGTCCATCTGCTTCTTCCGTGCACGTGTTAGTCGAACAGTCGTGTCTGACTCTTTGAGACCACACAGACCAAAGCCCGCCGGGCTCCTCTGTCCATGGGATTGTCCAGGCAAGAACACTGGAGTGGGTTGCCCTTCCTTCTCTTGTTCCCAGCCCAGGGATTGAACCCGACTCTCCTGCATCGCAGGCAGATTCTCTAACCATCACATAAACTACTGCAGCAGCTGAACAGACCACTAGGTCTCCAGAACAAACAGGAATCCAGCCACCAGGAAGCCTGTCTTCCTGGGAAAACTGGGCCACAAAGCACCCTCAGGGACACACCCTGGGGTTCTCGTTTGAGGACTTCCTATATTCGGGTTAAAAGGAAACAAAAAAAAAAGGCTCAAGCCAGTTCTCCTAAATCACGTGAGAATGCCTTGGCCACACACAGAGTAGCCTGCATCTCCTTTATAAAAGATCCATCGAAAACCGCTGGGCATCGGGACTGCCTTCCCAGAATCTCCGAGTCCACAGGAGAGACACCGTTAAGTAGAAGCTTTGTTTCGTGGCAGGGGTAGGCACACACGCATTGGATTGTCTACAAGTCTTCCCGTCAGCCACCTGGACACTCAGACTCGACTGAGGTCAGGGGGTTGACTCCGATGAACCAGCGACTACTGTTCTGATGACTCAAAAGCATGAGACTCTAGTGACCCGTCCACACAGGCCCCAGACTGCCCTTTGGCTCCGTAAAAGGAAAGTCAGACAAACACATACACAAAGCCAGCTGCTCCCTTCTGTCCCCCATCAAACATGCCTCTTCTCATCTGGAGACATTGCTCCAGCTGTTTTGAGTTTACAGGTGTTTTTGTCCATGCGTGGAGGTGGAGAGGGGGACACGGAAGATGTTCCGAGACCATAGTAGACGGTCCTGTATCTACTTGCCCGGGCGAGTGGATTGCAGAAGGCAGGCAGGTGTGGATGGCTGAGTTGGGAGGTGGGGAGGGGCAGGGCAAGGCAGCGGAGGTGAGCATCGCCACAAAGGCGTGATCCTGGGCTGATCATGTGGCTGGCACCCCCACCTTCACTGTGCTGGGATGATGGAGGGAAGGGCATCTCAAAAGGGTCACCATGCCCGCGTGCTCAGTTGCTTCCGTTGTGTCTGACTCTCTGTGACTCCGTGGACTGCAGGCCCCCCAAGGCTCCTCTGTCCGTGGGGACACCTCAGGCAACAACACTGCAGTGGGTTGCCATGCCCTCCTCCAGGGGATCTCTGCAGAGCTGGGGGTGGAACCCACGTCTCCTGCGTTGGCGGGTGGGTTCTTTACCCACTGAACCACCTGGGAAGCCCGAAAAACAGTTGAAGGCAGGGACGAAGCCAGAGCCCGTGACCAGCCGACTCAAGGACCCAATTAAATGAAGCCCCTGGGGTCATTCTCCACAGACCTGCAAGTACAGACGCAGATGGCTGGCGGGGCGCGGCGTGGGGTGGGTGGACCCCAACGGCTGCAGAGAAGCGAAGGGTGCCCTGAAAGCAGGCAAGCTGGGGAGGCCAGAACAGCTGTTAACACGAAGCACAGGCTGGGCTGGGGGAGAAGGGGGGTTCAGAGGAACACAGTGGAGGAAGGAGGTGGGAACCAGGGAAGCAGCAGCCCCCTACATCCTGCCAGGGATGGGGACAGACAGCCTGCTGTGGACGCCTACACGTCTGGGCCATGGGCCGGGGTCATACCTTTCAGTAGCAAAGAGCGTAGGAAAGCCGCTTTCCTGGTGGCTCATGGGAAAGACTCCACCTGCCGGGAGCCAGCGTGAGGAACTCCGCCCATGGCAAAGGTCATGAGGAAGGAGGCTTGGCATACGCAAAGGCGTGATCAAGCCTCAGGAAACCCCCTGTTCCCGAGCATCTACCCCCAAAACCAGAGTCTGTTTTATGCTCTCACCTACACCTCTGACTTTACAGGGGTTTCTCCCCCATCACCATTTCTCTTGGAGAAGGAGTTAACTTGCAGCTCCAGTTAATAAAAATTCCTGGGCGTGACAAGAGTGTTTTAACTTACAAACTCCTCTGAAGGTCCTCTAGTCTCCCTGATCAGGTCTGTCCGGCCACATGTGATTGTTTACAGCCTCCCAACCATGAGAGGCGTGAGATGCTTTAAAACTTTCTAAATACAGACTCTTTTGAGAAGTTAGAAAATTATTAGTATAGTATAGTATACTGGGTTGATTAGAAATTATATTGGTGAAGGGTTTTTTCATTTGTTGAGCCAATAATTACTGCTAATTCCCTGCCCTGGGTGTGACAAGGGTGTCTCAGGTCAAACCTCTCTGATGACAGACTAGGTTGTGTGACAACCTCTCAACCATGAACAGCACAGAGAGTTTGGAGTATTAGCATAGGGCTTTTCTCATTGTTGAGTCAGTGATTGCTGCCAGGCCTCCATATCCTTAGGCACCTGGGAATATATTAATGAATGTACTTGGAATATAGAAAAACAAATATAGTAGTTTTTGAGGTTAGCAATACTAGACTTTTTTGAGTTAATGAATTTTCTCTTTTGTTATAGATCACGGTACTTCGTTATAAATTACTGTGTCCTTGCTAGGTAAAAATGCAACTTTATCACTATCTTAAGACCAAATAGATCTTAAGAACATTGGTGAAGGGTTTTCATTTGTTGGGCTGATGTTTGCTGCTAAATTTCCATATTCTCTGCCCTTATAATGAATATAACTAGCATATAGGAGAAATAAGTATTAACCTTTGAGATTAATCATGTTAACCTTAGGTTAAATAAATTCCTTTCTTGATTGTAATCCACTACACCCTCACCCTATAGGAATGCAACTTTATTTGGAGGGTGGCACCTGGTTTAAGAAAAAAATCACCCCTGGAAAAAATAAGTTTTCTGGTTAACTGACCATTATCAGAAAGGGCCATAAAATGTCAGCAGGCCTCATGGCCAGAAGATGATGTAAAACCCATAAGACCTTTGTATAATTTTATATGAAGCACCAGACTGTGACAAGGGTCAGGTCTGCTGACCCCAGCGTGACTCTGTATTCATCCCTAGGTATAACAAAAGGTACATAAACAAACCTGAAAAATAAAGAAATCGGATCAGTTTCTGGAAAGATTGATTCCCCCGTGTGGTTCTTTCCCCCTCTGGCTGAATTCCCATCTGGTATGGGGGTATGCACCAAGCCTACTAACTTTGCCTGGGCTTCTAAGATCGGACCGGGGAGGCCTCAGTGCCTCCTCTCCTTCAGGAGAACGGAAAGACGACTGTGGCCTATGTAGGTGGTGACTGGTATTCCACGTAAACCAAGTTATTCGGCCTCTTCTTCTCCACTAATTTTCCTACTACACTATCCGTTTCTAATCTCTCTATATATCTGTAATTAAATAAGTTTTTTCCGACGATGCCTACTCCGTCTCCCCTTCGAATTACCCTGAATCCACCGGGGCTGGACCCTGGCATCCACCAGTCTGCGCAGGGCAGTGAGTGAGTGAATGAAACTCACTCCGTCGTGTCCGACTCTTTGAGACTCTGTGGACTGCAGCCCCTCCAGGCTCCTCTGTCTATGGGGATTCTCCAGGCCAGAATACGGGAGTGGGTCGCCATGTGCTTCTCCAAGGGACCTTCCCAACCCGGGGACTGAACCTGGGTCTCCGGCCTTGCAGGCAGATGCTGTACCCTGTGAGACACCAGGGAAGCCCAAGAACACTGGAGTGAGTTGCCACTTCCTTCTCCCTGGACTGCAGCCCACCAGGCTCCTCTGTCCATGGGATTCTCCAGGCAAGAACACTGGAGTGGGTTGCCATGCCCTCCTCCAGGGGATCTTCCCCACCCAGAGATTGAACCCTCGTCTCTCGGATCTCTTGCACTGGGAGGCGGGTTCTTCACCACCAACAACAGCTGGGAAGCCCAACAATCACACACCTCAGCCCCCAAATCATACATCAACTAATAAAGCAAACTGCAAAGAGCGTGGAAGAGAGGCATGTATGTACCACAGGCCGGGCACCGTCAACTGGACGATGCCACGATACACCCACGTGATGACACCCGAGAGTCCACGAGACACCCCAGAGAGGAAGGCAGTGGGCCGAGGTGGGTGGGTGACTGGAGTCCCAGGAAAACCCAGGAGATGAGCGCTCTGGCGACGGGAGGTGGGGAGCGCACGTGGATGTCTTGCTGGGGCAGACAGGCACCCCTTCTCCCCGCCGACCCTGGGCAGGCGGTTGGTGGGCACAGCACCCTCTCTTGTGTAAGATGGGGAGCTTGAGGTATGTCAGGACCCTCCGGGAACACGCTCCATCCCCAGCCCACACAGGAGACTCCCACACTGCGGGGTGCAAGCGGGCAGGCAGGCGGGGACCCAGAGCCAAGCACTCACAGTTTGACCAGGAAAGGGTGGTCGACTTCCTTCAACACCGACTTCTCGTTGTGGACATGTTGCTCCTGCTTCAGGCGGATGATGTCGGGGATGGTCATCACCTTCAGGGCAAAGAAATGCTTGCTTGTCTTCTCCTGGACAAGCTGCACGCGGCCGAATGTCCCTGTACCTGCATGCAGAGGGCAGAGATGGGGGGAGAGGTGTGCTCAGCAACCCTGGCTCCCTGCAACTGGGAACATCCGACAACCTGGCAGGTCGGACGACTCCATTCCCTATGAGACGCCAGGCGACAGACACTCCTCTGCAGTGCCCAAGTTAAATTCGTGCACACACACCCAGCATCACTTGACTCTAGGACAAAGCTACGTAGAGTCACAGCTGTGGTTCTTCCAGGAGTGACGCATGGACGTGAGAGCTGAACCACAAGGAAGGCTGAGCACACTTAAGCATTGATGCTTTCAAACTGTGGTGCTGGAGAAGACTCTTGAGAGTCCCTCGGACTGCAAGGAGATCCAACCAGTCCCTCCTAAAGGAGATCAGCCCTGAATGTTCATTGGAAGGACTGATGCTGAAGCTGAAACTCCAGTCCTTTGGCCACCTGATGAGACGAGCTGACTCACTGGAAAAGACCCTGCTGCTGGGAAAGATTGAAGGCGGGAGGAGAAGGGGGCGACAGAGGATGAGATGGTTGGATGGCATCACTGACTCGATGGTCGTGAGTTTGAGTAAAGTCTGGGAGTTGGTGATAGACAGCAAGGCCTGCCGTGCTGCAGTCCATGGGGTCACAGAGAGTCAGACACGAATCAGCAGCTGAAGCACAAGAAACATAACTTGCCCCTGAATTATCCTTTGATGAGAGTGACTGAGCATCGTTTCTGGAAATGAGTCATCCCAGAGAAAACAGACACAGAGGGAAAAGGCAGAATGGGAAAGCACGCCAGATACATTCCTGTGACGTGTCTTTTTCTTGACACTTTTCTAAATCAGGATGAGACACAGAAGACAGACTTATGGGGACTGAAGGGGAAAGGGTTTGGGGGAGGGTTAAATGAGGAGTTTGGGATGCAGAGATACCCACGACGAAATGGAAAATGGACAAGCAAGGAGCTCCCTACTAACAGTACAGGGATGTCTACTCCACATCTCATAATAACCATATACGGAAAGAGAATGTAAAAAAAAAGAACAGATGTGTAACTGACTCACGGTGCTGTACAGCTGAAACGTGCACAACGCTGTAATTAACTCATGCTGCCGTTTAGTCGCTCGGCAGTGATTGACTGACTCTTTGCGACCCCATGGACTGGACTGTAGCCCGCCAGGCTCCTCTGTTCCTGGGGATGCTCCAGGCAAGAATACTGGAGTGGGTTGACATGCCCTCCTCCAGGGGATCTTCCCAACACAGGGATCAAACCCCAGTCTCCTGCATCGCGGGCACATTCTTTACTGCCTGAGTCACCAGGGGTGGCCGTAAACCCAAGGACAGGGCCCTCATAAGACACAGAAGAGGAGACACAGACGCAGAGGAGAAGCCACCTGGAAACGGAGGCAGAGACGGGAGGGAGGTGGCCACCAGCCCAGGGACAGACGCCTGGAGCCCCCAGAAGCTGGAAGAGGCAGGGAGGACCCTCCCCTGGAGACTGCAGGGAGCCCAGCCCTGGGATACCCTGACCTCAGACGTCTGGTCCCCAGGGTTCAGAAAAGCTGAATGTCTACAATGTCAAGCTTCCCAGTTTGGTGGGAATTTGCTACGGCTGCACCAGGGGGCAGGAATTCAACCAAACAACACTCAGGGACGGTCCGAGCATCCTTGTTTTTTAAACACTTAATACTACACGTTCATGTCTTTGCGTACAGAACCTAACACAACTTTAATCTTCCTCCTGTTTGAGAACAGGTCTGGACATGGAAACGTACATGTTTCAACTGCCCCACTGGAGCTCCGCTCAGGTCTCTGGATACGCTGATGCGGTCTCGGAAAATTTCGGGAAAATTAAAGGCCAGGGGTGAGGACACCACGCTCAATTGTCTTTGTCCAGATTAACGCTGATGAGGAGAAATTCGAAAGAAAGACAATGAGAAATCATAAACAGAGAAGCCAGCCTATTCTGGAAAAGTGATGAACTTTGCAAAAGCTTATCAAAAGAACCACCGTCTGCTTCTGGCTAATAATAGCAACATTTTCTTGGCAAAGGAAATGCTGCTGAGTTTCTGGTACCCGTGTGGGGTAAGCCCCTGGGCGGTCCTTACTGGGAACACACCCTGGCTAGAAAGGGGAATTACTCTCAGACTTCCTAAAAGAAGAAGTTTGTCCAAAAAGGCTACCACAGTCCACGTTCCTTTTTATGAACTTCACTCACACTGTGCGTTTTAATTACTGGAAGGGAACAGACTCCTCATGTTATAAAAAAATGTTTCGAAATGTGTCTATGCATGGTACCTCATGCAAAAAATAGACACAGTAACACTTCTGTTAAGACATAAAGTCTTGCTTCCCAATACATGTATTTTTTATCCTTGAGACTGCAGGAATGAAATACGGGATGACACTCTTTTTTTTTTTTTTTTTAAGATACCTCTGACACAATTCCCTGGGGAAGGAAATGGCAACCCACTCCAGTATTTTTGCCCGGAGAATCCCATGAACAGAGGAGCCCGGAGGGCCACAGTCCACAGGGTCACGAAGAGTCGGACACAACTCAGCAACTTCAATTCACTTCTGACGTAATTTAGAAGAAATTGCATTGGTTTTAATGCTCCCACATCATGGAGACCATCAGGGGCCTTTTCTTACATGCTTACACCTTGTGTAACATGTTTTTATCCTTGAGACTGCACAAACCAAGGAAAATATCTGATGCCTCTGTATCTTTTTCCAGATACCTCTGACACAATTTAACTTGAAAGAATCACACAGCCTTTCTTTTTTTTTAATACCTGTACATCATGGAAACCACTAGCAGCATTTTCTTACATATTTCTCTCTTGTGTTTAAGAACGAAAAGACCCCATCCTGAAGGACACGGTCACTCTTTCATGATGAAAGTAAAATGAGAATAATAGAAGTGTTACTCAATCAGTCGTGTCCAACGCTTTACCACCCCAACGGACTGTAGCCCACCAGGCTCCTCTGTCCATGGGATTCTCCAGGCAAGAATTCTGGAGTGGGTTGCCATGCCCTTGATGATGAAAGGGCTAGAAACAAACCATCTAAAGACATGTTTAAAAAGAAACATTATCTCACACATAAAGTAAAAGATGACGTGAAACAACAGGATAATGATAACAACTGATGAGTTTAGGGTGCACGTAGAAATCCCATCAAGGTAGAAGCTTACCAAAGCCTGGCTAAATGCAAAGAAGGTCATACACGTATGAATTTAACCACCTGTATTCTGCTGAAAAACAGGGAACTGAACTATTTGTTTCATCTGATGAGAAATCACCTTTTCTTCCTGTTTCAGACATTCAGAAGCACCGGGTGGGCCAAAAAGTTCACCCAGTTTTGAGTAAAAGTGAAAACCATTTTTCATGTTCACCAAGAATTTTACACAACAATGGCTTTGCTAGGCAAACGAACCTTTTTTGGCCAAACCCAATAGCACAGGTTCCTTGAAAATGATCTGCTGCCGCTGCTAAGTTGCTTCAGTCATGCCCGATTCTGTGCGACCCCATAGACGGCAGCCCACCAGGCTCCCCCTGTCCCTGGGACTCTCCAGGCAAGAACACTGGAGTCGGTTGCCATTTCCTTCTCCAATGCATGAAGGTGAAAAGAGAAAATGAAGTCGCTCGGCTGTGTCTGACTCTCAGCGACCCCATGGACTATAGCCCACCAGGCTGCTCTGCCCATGGGATTTCACAGGCAAAAGTAGTTCATGCTTTCAACAGGCTTCTCCGGTGGTTCAGACAGTCAAGAATCTGTCTTCAATGCTGGAGACCCAGGTTTGATCCCAGGGTGGAGAAGATCCCCTGGAGAAGGAAATGGCAGCCCACTCCAGTCTTCTTGCCTGGAGAATCCCATGGACAGAGGAGCCTGGTGGGCTACAGTCCATGGGGTCGAAGAGAGTCAGACATGACTGAATGACAGAGCACGCTCACACACACACACACACACACACACACACACACACACACACACACACGATACAGAAAACAGATAATGAACAAGGACCTACTATATAGCACAGGGAACTCCAGTCAATACTCTGTGATGACCTATATGTGAAAGAATCTTTAAAAAAAGAGGAGATACATGTATAACTGACTCACTCTGCTATACACCTGGAACTAACACAACACTGCGTATCAACAGTAGAAAATGAACTCACATACGAAACAGAAAGAGACTCACAAGACTTAGAAAACGAACTCCTGGTTGCCAGGGGCAAGGGATAAGTTAGGGAGTTTGGGATGGGCATGGACACACTGCTGTGTTTAACATGGAGAACCAGCAAGGACCTGCGGTCCAGCACAGGGAACTCTGCTCAATCCTCTGTAATAACCTTGTGGTCACCAGGGGGAAGGGTGGGGGAAGGGACAGTCAGGGAGTCTGGGATGGACATGGACACACTGCTGTGTTTAACATGGAGAGCCAGCAAGGACCTGCGGTCCAGCACAGGGAACTCTGCTCAGTGTCACATGGCAGCCTGGATGGAGGGGACTTTGGGGGAAAATGGATACATGTGTATGGATGGCTTAGTCCCTTTGCTGTCTACGTGAAGCCATCACATTGTTATTCGGCTATACTCCAGCATATTAAAAAAGATTAAGAAACACAGAATAAAATTTGCCTTTTGGAAATTATGGCTGCAAAGCAGTACCAAGTCCTGTTTCACTGGGGATGGGGAAACCTTCAGGAGTTCTGTAGAGAATGTGTGCTAACTTTGATTAAACTTAAAATCATGGAACTGGACCCTTCAAACAGGTGAATTTTATTGATGTGGATATTATCTTTTAATAAGCAAAATCTACCCTCAAAAAAATGTATGATTTGGATAAAGTTATGAAGTTTCTTTTTTTTTTTAAGCTTGGAATCTTCAGCTTCAAAGATAGCTGAATAAGCTGGACACAGTTGTGCTGGGTGGGGCAGACAGCCTTTGTGAGTACACTCGTCTAGACAGGCTTTCAAAAACAAAAACCAGTCATTCCCTCAAAATGCTGCAGAGTCAAGCCCCATTCCGTGGCACAGTCACCTCCTTCATTCTGTAACATACTTATTTTTAAAAGATAAAAATAGAACAGATACTTCAGCACCCACCCAATTCTTCTAGTTACAAGCTATTTAAGTTATGCTGTCTCCTATCAAAGACATAAAGTGTATAATCACAAAAGAAAACCAGGAACACGGGAAGTTGCCAGCCCAACTCCCACTGCTAACAAATGTTAACAAGAAGATGCCTGGAATTCCTGGTCTTGCACTGGGCTCCCTGAGAGAAGATAGGAGCTGCTCTGAACCTCGCCTGGTAACTCTTGACCCAGAGGCAAAGGTTGGTCTCTGTAATTTGATAACACGAGCTGGCCGCTTTAGAAGTAGAAGCCGTAAACTGCATCCAGGGTGGGACGTAACAATGTCATATGGTCTGAGCTTTCTTTGTCGTGTCCGACTCTTTACAACCCCGTGGACTGCAGCCCACCAGGCTCCTCTGTCCATGGGATTCTCCAGGCAAGAAGACTGGAGTGGGGTGCCGTTTTCTCCTCCAGGGGAGCTCCCCGACCCAGGGATCGAACCCAGGTCTCTGGCATTGCAGGCAGACTCTTTATCGACTGAGTCACCAGGAAAGCCTAGTCCCGGGGGCTAGACTTACATTTGGCTGTACCGTGTCTCCGTTTGAACACACACTATGTTTAGTCATGGCATGTGGGATGTAGTCAGCTGACCAGGGATGGAACCTGCGTCCCCCTGCAGTGGGACCGTGGAGTCTTTAACACTGAACGGCCAGGGAAGTCCTAAGACACTGTCTTTGGAGAAAGCCAGTCCTAAAGGAAATCAGTCCTGAATATTCATTGGAAGGACTGATGCTGAAACGCCAATCCTTTGGCTGCCTGATGCAAAGAACGGACTCACTGGAAAAGACCCTGATGCTGGGAAAGATTGAAGGCAGGAGGAGAAGGGGACGACAGAGGATGAGATGGTTGGATGGCATCACCGACTTGATGGACATGAGTCTGAGTAAACTCCGGGAGTTGGTGATGGACAGGGAGGCCTGGCGTGCTGCGCTTCCTGGGGTTGCAGAGTCGGACACGACTGAGCCGGTGAAGTTTGCAGAGGAAACTGGGGAGGAGGGAAAAGACTGGAGCTTGCGGTCTAGTTGAAATGAACGCTGGTGACTGCCACAGACAAGAGCTGAGATTCAAAGGGGCGGAGGAAACGGGGGCAGAGAAGGGCAGCCTTTCGAAAGCCTTCCACCAAGTTCTTTGGGAGAGGCAGGTGCCAGGAAGTCACGGGGCAGACAGAGGGGAAGTGGCCGGGCTGATCTGACCTCTGTTGTGTTTTCAGTTTGTTTCAGAGCTTTCCCTGTGTCCACAGAAGGCAGCAGGAAGAACCAAAAAAGAGGGGCTTGCAAACTCAAATGAGAAAATGTTGCTTGGGGACGGGCAGGGATGGGCCTGGAAGAGGGAGGAAGGGCAGGGAGGCCCACAGTGGGTAAAGCACTTGAGAGGGTCCTGCCGGTCCCCTTGCAGACAGGGGAACCCTGGCTTGTGTCCAGAGGGGTCTTTGGAGCTGCTTTGTTTTGGGGAGAAGCTGGCGACAAGTTCTGTGCTAGAGCCTCGGGACAAGTGGAGGATGTGGGATATAGTGGCTGGAAGGCTGTTTGTCCCCAAAACAAGATTCCTGTCCGCCTGCAACCCTTTCGTTTTTTAATATTTATTTTACTTTGGCTCAGCTGGTAAAGAATCCGCCTGCCACTCGGGAGACCCGGGTTCAATCGCTGAGTGGGGAAGGTCCCCTGGAGGAGGGAAGGGCAACCCACTCCAGTGTTTTTGCCTGGAGAATCCCATGGACAGAGGAGCCTGGCGAGCTACAGCCCATGGGGTCCAGAGAGTTGGGCGTGATTCAGCGACTAGCACACACTCTTTTAATTTACAGGAAGCCAACACAAGAGGACCCCTGGATGTTCACAGAGAGAGACAGACCCCCAGCAAGCACCACTTTGGGGACACCCCCTCAAGGTCACAAGAGAAGGCTGTAGATGAAAGTGGTGCTTTTTGGAGCCCCCAGCTCCAGAATGATAACAAAATTCACCAGGATGAATGAGACCCTCCTCCTCTGTCATGTCCAGCCAGCCTGTCAAAAACCATTACTAATTGCCACTTCCTGCCTTTGTTCATCAACACAGCATCTTGTCAAAACTGCTCTGAAAATGGGACTCAAAGTGAGACTTCTTAAAAAAAAAAAAATTCCTCTCAGGTTCCCCTCTTGGGTTTTATCATCACTTAGGTTCCCTGACGACTTCGTCTGTTCCGGGATCCCAAGCCTTCTGCTGTCTTGATATCTCGGACAGCTGTCAACGTACCGATCACAGTTAGGTTGCTTGTCTCCTCCCGTTCAGGAGGCGAGAAAAAGGACTTCCCTGGTGTTTCAGCGGTTGAGACGTCGCCTTCCAACATGCAGGTTTGATCCCTGGTCCGGGAACTTAAGAGTGAAAAAGCTGGCTTAAAAGCCAACATTCAAAAAAACTAAGATCACGGATTCCGATCCCATCACGTCATGGCAGATAGATGGGGAAACAATGGAAATAGCGGCTGATTTTATTTTCTTGGGGCCTGAAACCACTGTGCACGCTGACTGCACCCATGAAATTCAAAGACACTTGCTCCATGGAAGAAAAGCTATGACCAACCTAGACAGTGCATTAAAAAGCAGAAACATTATTTTGCCAACAAAGGTCTGTCTAGTCAGAGCTGTGGTTTTTCTAGTAGTCATGTATGGATATGAGAGTTGGGCTATAAAGAAAGCTGAGCACAGAAGAACTGATGCCTTTGAACTGTGGTGTTGGAGAAGACTCTTGAGATTCCCTTGGAAAGCTTCAAAGATAGCTGAATAAGCTGGACACAGTTGTGCTGGGTGGGGCAGACAGCCTTTGTGAGTACACTCGTCTAGACAGGCTTTCAAAAACAAAAACCAGTCATTCCCTCAAAATGCTGCAGAGTCAAGCCCCATTCCGTGGCACAGTCACCTCCTTCATTCTGTAACATACTTATTTTTAAAAGATAAAAATAGAACAGATACTTCAGCACCCACCCAATTCTTCTAGTTACAAGCTATTTAAGTTATGCTGTCTCCTATCAAAGACATAAAGTGTATAATCACAAAAGAAAACCAGGAACACGGGAAGTTGCCAGCCCAACTCCCACTGCTAACAAATGTTAACAAGAAGATGCCTGGAATTCCTGGTCTTGCACTGGGCTCCCTGAGAGAAGATAGGAGCTGCTCTGAACCTCGCCTGGTAACTCTTGACCCAGAGGCAAAGGTTGGTCTCTGTAATTTGATAACACGAGCTGGCCGCTTTAGAAGTAGAAGCCGTAAACTGCATCCAGGGTGGGACGTAACAATGTCATATGGTCTGAGCTTTCTTTGTCGTGTCCGACTCTTTACAACCCCGTGGACTGCAGCCCACCAGGCTCCTCTGTCCATGGGATTCTCCAGGCAAGAAGACTGGAGTGGGGTGCCGTTTTCTCCTCCAGGGGAGCTCCCCGACCCAGGGATCGAACCCAGGTCTCTGGCATTGCAGGCAGACTCTTTATCGACTGAGTCACCAGGAAAGCCTAGTCCCGGGGGCTAGACTTACATTTGGCTGTACCGTGTCTCCGTTTGAACACACACTATGTTTAGTCATGGCATGTGGGATGTAGTCAGCTGACCAGGGATGGAACCTGCGTCCCCCTGCAGTGGGACCGTGGAGTCTTTAACACTGAACGGCCAGGGAAGTCCTAAGACACTGTCTTTGGAGAAAGCCAGTCCTAAAGGAAATCAGTCCTGAATATTCATTGGAAGGACTGATGCTGAAACGCCAATCCTTTGGCTGCCTGATGCAAAGAACGGACTCACTGGAAAAGACCCTGATGCTGGGAAAGATTGAAGGCAGGAGGAGAAGGGGACGACAGAGGATGAGATGGTTGGATGGCATCACCGACTTGATGGACATGAGTCTGAGTAAACTCCGGGAGTTGGTGATGGACAGGGAGGCCTGGCGTGCTGCGCTTCCTGGGGTTGCAGAGTCGGACACGACTGAGCCGGTGAAGTTTGCAGAGGAAACTGGGGAGGAGGGAAAAGACTGGAGCTTGCGGTCTAGTTGAAATGAACGCTGGTGACTGCCACAGACAAGAGCTGAGATTCAAAGGGGCGGAGGAAACGGGGGCAGAGAAGGGCAGCCTTTCGAAAGCCTTCCACCAAGTTCTTTGGGAGAGGCAGGTGCCAGGAAGTCACGGGGCAGACAGAGGGGAAGTGGCCGGGCTGATCTGACCTCTGTTGTGTTTTCAGTTTGTTTCAGAGCTTTCCCTGTGTCCACAGAAGGCAGCAGGAAGAACCAAAAAAGAGGGGCTTGCAAACTCAAATGAGAAAATGTTGCTTGGGGACGGGCAGGGATGGGCCTGGAAGAGGGAGGAAGGGCAGGGAGGCCCACAGTGGGTAAAGCACTTGAGAGGGTCCTGCCGGTCCCCTTGCAGACAGGGGAACCCTGGCTTGTGTCCAGAGGGGTCTTTGGAGCTGCTTTGTTTTGGGGAGAAGCTGGCGACAAGTTCTGTGCTAGAGCCTCGGGACAAGTGGAGGATGTGGGATATAGTGGCTGGAAGGCTGTTTGTCCCCAAAACAAGATTCCTGTCCGCCTGCAACCCTTTCGTTTTTTAATATTTATTTTACTTTGGCTCAGCTGGTAAAGAATCCGCCTGCCACTCGGGAGACCCGGGTTCAATCGCTGAGTGGGGAAGGTCCCCTGGAGGAGGGAAGGGCAACCCACTCCAGTGTTTTTGCCTGGAGAATCCCATGGACAGAGGAGCCTGGCGAGCTACAGCCCATGGGGTCCAGAGAGTTGGGCGTGATTCAGCGACTAGCACACACTCTTTTAATTTACAGGAAGCCAACACAAGAGGACCCCTGGATGTTCACAGAGAGAGACAGACCCCCAGCAAGCACCACTTTGGGGACACCCCCTCAAGGTCACAAGAGAAGGCTGTAGATGAAAGTGGTGCTTTTTGGAGCCCCCAGCTCCAGAATGATAACAAAATTCACCAGGATGAATGAGACCCTCCTCCTCTGTCATGTCCAGCCAGCCTGTCAAAAACCATTACTAATTGCCACTTCCTGCCTTTGTTCATCAACACAGCATCTTGTCAAAACTGCTCTGAAAATGGGACTCAAAGTGAGACTTCTTAAAAAAAAAAAAATTCCTCTCAGGTTCCCCTCTTGGGTTTTATCATCACTTAGGTTCCCTGACGACTTCGTCTGTTCCGGGATCCCAAGCCTTCTGCTGTCTTGATATCTCGGACAGCTGTCAACGTACCGATCACAGTTAGGTTGCTTGTCTCCTCCCGTTCAGGAGGCGAGAAAAAGGACTTCCCTGGTGTTTCAGCGGTTGAGACGTCGCCTTCCAACATGCAGGTTTGATCCCTGGTCCGGGAACTTAAGAGTGAAAAAGCTGGCTTAAAAGCCAACATTCAAAAAAACTAAGATCACGGATTCCGATCCCATCACGTCATGGCAGATAGATGGGGAAACAATGGAAATAGCGGCTGATTTTATTTTCTTGGGGCCTGAAACCACTGTGCACGCTGACTGCACCCATGAAATTCAAAGACACTTGCTCCATGGAAGAAAAGCTATGACCAACCTAGACAGTGCATTAAAAAGCAGAAACATTATTTTGCCAACAAAGGTCTGTCTAGTCAGAGCTGTGGTTTTTCTAGTAGTCATGTATGGATATGAGAGTTGGGCTATAAAGAAAGCTGAGCACAGAAGAACTGATGCCTTTGAACTGTGGTGTTGGAGAAGACTCTTGAGATTCCCTTGGACTCCAAGGAGATCAAACCAGTCCATCCTAAAGGAGATCAGTCCTGAATATTCATTGGAAGGACTGATGCTGAAGCTGAAACTCCAATCCTTTGGCCACCTGATGTGAAGAGGTGACTGGAAAACACCCTGATGCTGGGAAAGACTGAGGGCAGGAGGAGAAGCGGATTAACAGAGGATGAAATGGTTGGGTGGCATCACCGACTCAATGGATGTGAATCTGAGCAAGCTCTGGGAGATGGTGATGGACAGGGAAGCCTGGCATGCTGCAGTCCATGGGGTTGCAAAGTCTCAGACACTCGTTAACAACTAAACAAGAACAGTAGGGAACCAGATGCCACGTGACTAGGAGTTCGCATGCCAGAACTAAGACCTGGTGCAGTCAGGTAAATACAACAATGAGGAATTTTTTTTTAAAGATGCTGAAGCACATTAAACAAAAAAGTCCCCCATGACCCCGGACTAGGATAAGCACCCAGCCTTCATTTTTGCCCAATGCACGCAAACCGTGTTCTGGGCAAGCCCACAGGATCCGTCCGTCTATGAGGATAAACAAACAGCGGTGTGTTTCCAAACGCCCCAAGCCCAAGGTTGGCCCGGCTGGAGCCAGAGAGCGCAGTCATCACCCAGCACACACACAGTGTTCTGCAAGCCCAGGCACGGCGGGTCGGTGTGGAGTCTGGACACGCCAGATATCTGTTTTCAAAGGGCGACGCCACGCCAAGCCACTTGGGAAAGTCAAGTTCAATGCCGGCAACAAATAAAAAGCCTCTGAAAGATGACATCTCCGTTCCTCAAGTTTACCGAAAATATGTGCTGTTTGCTCAGTCGTGTCTGACTCTCTGCGACCCTGTAGACTGTAGCCCACCAGGCTCCTCTGTCCATGGGATTGTCAAGCAAGAATCCTGGAGTGAGCTGCCAGGCCCTTCTCCAGGAGATAGTCCCCACCCAGGGACTGAACCCAGATCTCCTGCATGGCAGGTGGATGTGTTACCCCTAGGACCACCTCAGCCATTCCTCAAGTCTCCGAATAAAAGCTGGTCACTCCATCTCCAGAGCCCGCCTGTCAAGCTGCCTTCCTTCAAGAATCTGCCTGCTTTCAGTGTGGCTGGGTGGTTCCTGGGCTGGGCTGGCATCCTTCACTGGTGTCTTTTCTGGGCTGCGAACGCAGCAGCCTGGAACCCCGACCCTCAGAGGTCACACTGCTTCCGAACTAAGACGTTTTAAAGGAACAAATACAAACCACCTTCCGAGGCAGGTTTGGGACTGTCTACCTGGGAACTTTCCTGGTGGCTCAGCTGGTAAAGAATCCTGCAATGCGGGAGACCAGGATTTGATCCCTGGGTTGGAAAGATCCCCCTGGAGAAGGGAAAGGCTACCCACTCCAGTATTCTGGCCTGGAGAATTCCATGGACTGTACAATCCACGGGGTTGCAAAGAGGCAGACACGACTGGGCGACTTTCACACACACACACACACACACACGCACACACACCTGGGAACTACCTTCGAGCTGACTCAACAGTCAAGCCAGGCACGGAGTCCCAGAACAGTGGATGGGTTTCTCGTCCTAAGAGGCAGCGGGCCTCAGGTTTCGTCCAGAGTTATCTGTCAACATGCAAAGAAGCGAAGTGTTTTCAACAGCCAGAAGGGTCCCCCCCCACCGACCCCGGCTCTCGGTCAGAAACCTTCCTACGTATACGAGTGTGTGCTCCAACTCATGCTGGCAGAAAGGAAAGCCCAAGAAATCACTGGACAATTAAAAGCAGCCGCTTTCTTCCTGCACAAAGGCAGACCTTACCCAGGAAGTTGAGAGCCAAGTCCATCCAACCGCACACCCAACCATGAACAGCATCCCAGTTGCTAGACAGCAATCCTAAGGGTCATGTCGAACTCAGTCATCCTGGGCATCTTTATTTTTGCTTTTAAAGGAAGCCATGCCAACTGTCCCAAAACGGACACCTCTTAGAAACAGGCTTCTGGGAGAACAGTATGAAGAGTCCTTAAAAAAAGGCTAGGAATACAAAACAAATACCTCAAAATCTGTTACCAAAAAAAAGCTAACTAATCTTTTTGAGGATCAAGTAAATGAACGTCTTTGTGAGTAAAATCACATTCCAACAGTAACGATTTTCATTCAAGCATCCACGTAACCCTCTGACTCCTTGGTGGGGTTTTTTTATTTTCATAACGGGTAAATTTGCTTTTTTTTTTTTTAATGAAGATGTTAAGGATAAATGGAAACTGTCACTCAAGTAGAACTTCCAAAAAATGAAACTGTAGTTTCCCATGTTAAATACAGCAGTGTGTCTGTGTCCATTCCAAACTCCCTGACTATCACTTCCCCCTGGAAACCAGAAGGTTATTACAAGTACTGAGCAGAGTTCCCTGTGTTATACAATAGGTCCTGAGGCGAAGAGCTGACTCACTGGAAAACACTCCGATGCTGCGGAAGATTGAGGGCAGGAGGAGAAGGGGACGACCGAGGATGAGATGGCTGGATAGGACATGAGTCTGAGCAAGCTCCGGGAGTTGGTGAGGGCCAGGGAGGCCTGGCGGGCTGCGACTCATGGGGCCGCAAAGAGTCGGACACGACTGAGCGACTAACGCTTTAGTTTACTTTAGACTCCAAGCTCAAGTTTTCAACCGGAACTAAATAATTTTTTTTTTTTTTGAGGAGGGGGAAGGAATTGCTCCCAAGCATAAGCTGGCTCACTAACCACCTCTTCCATGCTTCGTGCAAGCCCCAGGGCTAAGCGTGCAAACACGCACACACATACACACACACGGCTCAGGAACACAGAGCCCTGCTTCCATCTGTCCCTCCACACTCAGACTCCGGGCGCCCTCACCACTACAAAGGCCGGCCTTCTCTGCAGCCGGAGCCCTGCTAGCCACACCCAGCCTCAGATGTGCTGGCTCCTTTGTTCCCAGAAGAGGCTCCCCAGAGCAGGAGGCAGCAGGGTGAAGCTATCTGTTCAAGTCATCTTCCGCCTTTTCTCAGGAACCCCAGGGAGGCTTCCCTCCAAACGCCTCCCCCGCGATGAGCTGCCTCAACAAGCAAGTGTCCCCGCGAACCACCTGGAGAGAATTCAGAGACCAGCAGAAACCCAACTACGTTCAGCAACACGGAACTGAACCCCATTTCTCATAGAAGGTCAAAAAGCACATTGTATTTCCTTCCTGACCACCTGCCCAACCCCTGGCTCTTGGAAAGAGATACGCTTGGATGGAATTATTTCATCGGATGGATGACTCGCAATTAGGACTTTATTGCTACTTCTCCCTTGGGTGTTCCTTCGGAAAAAGGGTGTGGACTCTCGTATTCTAATGCACTGTTTACAGATTATCAGATAAAGTCAAGCATGGTATACCTGCTGATCATTCCTCACCTCATACTTAGAAATGTTTCTTCAGTTCAGTTCACTCAGTCAGTCGTGTCCGACTCTGCGACCCCGTGGACTGCAGCACGCCAGGCCTCCTTGTCCATCACCAGTTCCCTTTCCATCACAAACTCACGTCCATCGAGTCGGTGATGCCATCCAACCATCTCATCCTCTGTCCTCCCCTTCTCCTTCCGCCTTCAGTCCTTCCCAGCATCAGGGTCTTTTCCAGTGAGTCAGCTCTTCGCATCAGGTGGCCCAAATATTGGAGCTTCAGCTTCAGGAATTTAGCAAAAAACGCAACATTCTGTCTACCCAATCCACCATAGCATCGGAGAGCCCAGCCCTGAAATGTGGAGGAGGCTACTTCTGCAATTCAGAGTAGCTTCCAAGCATTCATTAATTTCCCTTGTGACTCAGACCATACAGAATCCACCTGCAAAGGCAGGAGACTGGGGTTCGATCCCTGGGTCAGGAAGATCCCCTGGAGAAGGGAATGCCTGGAAAAACCCATGGACAGAGGAGCCTGGTAGGCCAAAGTCCATGAGGTAGCAAAGAGTGAGACACGACTGAGCTACTGACACAGAAATACAGAAGTCTCTGTAGTGCTGGTTTTGTTATTCTTCGAAGGGTAACCTCAGAAAAATAAAAACAGCCTGCTAAGTCTGCCGATGGACATTAAGTAAACTCGGGGAGACAGTGAAGGACCGGGAAGCCTGGCGTGCTGCACTCCATGGGGTAATAAAGAGTCAGACAGGACTTCCCGACTGAACAAAGATTATCCAAAAAAAGGGAAGTAAATGGACTCGTGATGTTCAACCAAGTGACACTCTAAAGGCTCCTTGCGAAAAAGCCTCCCCTCCATCACCCGCGTCTCCACCGCCCGGGTAGATACAGATAGGAGCGTGGTTTCTGGGATTCCACGCGGCTGCCCGCCTGACATCCCCGCTCCGAGACCCATGGCTCAGAGCTGTGTGTCTCGGGGCCAGAAGCTCCTCCTCGAAGGGAAGGTTTTGCGTCTTATCCAGGAGCAGTCCTGGGGCTGGGGCCTCCTGTAACATTCAAAACTGGTGCTGGATGCAGCACCAGGGAGGAGCCTGCCTGGTGGAGGTGGCAATTAGTGGTGGACACTCCAGTACAGCCTGACAGCCTCAAGTGGTCATGAACACCTTCTCCCCCGCACACACACGCCCACCTCCAGCCCCATCTTTTGATCATCCTTCCCATTCGTCGTAAGGAAGAGCTTTTCTTTTAAGTATTTATTTATTTAGCTGCAACGGGTCTTAAATTATCCCAAGGCTTTCCTCGGTGGCTCAGACAGTAAAAAATCTGCCTGCAAATTGGGAGACTCAGGTTCGATTTCTGGGTCGGGAAGATCCCCTGGAGAAGGCACATGGCAACCCACTCCGGGATTCTTGCCTGGAGAATCCCACACACAGAGGAGCCTGGTGGGCTACAGTCCAGGGGGTCGCAAAGAGTCGGTTGCCACACTCTCACTTTTGCAAGAGTCGGATACCGTCCCATCCTGGTGGGACGGTGAATGGAGATGAAACCTCTAAGGAGTAAGGACGTCCTTAGGGTGGAGCCTTAATCCAGAAGGGTCTGTCTACATGTCCTCAGCATAGGAGACCCAAGAGATGACACTTCCTTCTCTCTGTCTCTCACTGCAAACTCCAATCAGCTCACATCCTGAGCGCCTGGGGAGGACGCCCCGAAATGCCCTGGTCATCTCCCTTTCCTCCCACAGACCTCCATGAAAAATCCAGGGAGATGCTTGTGGTCTTCCCTGGGACTGGAGCTCCCAAAAAAGTGAACCTTGCTTTTTCCCGGTATTGACTGGTTCTTCCCAGCAAGAAAAAACACTTGCAGTTTCAACAAAAAGAGGACAAAGGGAAACGTTTCGAATGGTCTGAAGGTGGGGACATGTGATTGTCTAAAAAAAAAAAAAAAACTTGGGGAAAACACCAGGAAAGCCCCACGGCGTGGTGCCCAAAGCGAACGAGGAAGGTTTCCTGAGAATCGTGAATGCGGCTTTTTTTTTTTCTCTCTCCCCAACAGGAAGGACAAGATGGTTACAAGGGTCAAGTGACCCAGGGAGGGGATGGTCACGCCTGTGTCTCATACTGTTCTGGCCCTTTCCTTAGAGACGGACGTGACCCCCTCGGTGGTACCCATCTGAGAAGCAAGGCTGACATCAGCATCACCCACCGTGTCCTGATGTACATGGATGACCCAGGAGGGGGTCAAGGAGGCTTTGTCCCCAGCCCCAGGGGGACAGGTGTTCTCCTGGGAGGATTCTGCTGCTGCTGCTGCTGCTGCTGCTAAGTTGCTTCAGTTGTGTCCAAGTCTGTGTGACCCCACAGACGGCAGCCCACCAGGCTCCCCCATCTCTGGGATTCTCCAGGCAAGAACACTGGAGTGGGTTGCCATTTCCTTTTCCACTGCATAAAAGTGAAAGTGAGGTCGCTCAGTTGTGTCCGACTCTGTATGACCCCATAGACGGCAGCCCACCAGGCTCCCCCATCCCTGGGATTCTCCAGGCAAGAACACTGGAGTGGGGTGCCATTGCCTTCTCCATGGAAGGATTCTAGGACATGGCAACTTAATGGTGTTACTGGAGACAGACACCTATAGCCCCTAAGGCAGGTCAACCTTTGACCTCAAGGGAAGGTAGGTCAACACATCAGTAGATGTCAACCCCAGTCTTACGAACTGAATGTGCATGTCCCTTCAAAATGTTCAGGTAGAAGTCCAAACACCACAGACACACACACACACACGGACACGTAATGGTGTCTTGAGGTGGCTCTCTGGGACGGGATGAAGCTGAGAAGAGCTCACGAGGATGGGATTACCATCCTCAGAAGAGCTTCCTAGTATCCAGCACCCTTGAGTACGCCACGAGAAGCCAACCCAGGAGACATTCGGAGCAAAATCCAACCACCCTGACTCTCAACTCCCAGCCTCCAGAACTGTGAGAAGCTGATGTGTGTTGCTGATAAGACACCAAGGTCAGCGTGGATTCAAGATGGTACCCGCTGGCCTGACCACATGGGAAGCTGGTGGAGACTCTGTCCCATGGAGCTCTGCCAAGCAGTGAATGAGGGGCGCCTCAGCCTCTGAAGTAGTGGTCAAGAATCCAGCTGCCCATGCGGGAGACGTCAGGGACACAGATTCGACCCCTGGGTAGGGAAGATCCCCCTGGAGAAGGAAACAGAGACCCACTCCAGTGTTCTTGCCATGGAAAGAGGCAGCCTGGCGGGCTACAGTCCATGGGGTCACAAAGAGTCGGACACGACTGAGTAACTGAGCGTGCAAACACAGTCCTCTGGAACACATGGCTTTCTGGCTTCAGACACCTTCTGCGTGGGATAAGAATAACCTTGGAAAACACGCGTCTGACATGGAACCGGCGGTCCTTGACCTCCAAGGATTTAGACCAACCCATTATGCACGGACCAAGCTCCAAAGTCACGTAGAAAGCAACTCTGCAGTCCTCTCTGGTAGTTGTATTAGCTTCCCGGGGCTCCTACAATGTGGGGGCTTAACAACCACACACATCCACCCTCCCCCAGCCCTGGAGTCCAGAGGTCTGAGGTCCAGGGGCCCCAGGGCTGGGCTCCCTGCAGAGGCTCCTGGGGAGGGTCCTCCCCGCCTCTTCCGGCTTCCAGGGGCCCAGGCGTCCGTTTCTGGGCGGGCGGCCGCCTCCCTCCTGTCTCTGCCTCCATCTCCACTTGGCTTCTCCGCTGTGTCCGTCTCTCTCCTCTGTGTGTCTTATAAGGACCCTGTCACTGGGGTTTAAGGCCACCTCCATCCAGGAGGAACCTCGCCTCAGACCCTTCACTTCATCAGGTCTGCAGAGACCCTGCTTCAAGGTAAGGTCCCACTGTGAGGGGACATGATTTTTGTGGGTGTCCGTGGCTGAGGGTCTAGCCTACCCAGGACCACAGGTTTTGTGTGGACGCACCTATGGGCTGTTAACTCACCCCTGCCTCCCTCTTTCCGTGAGTGAGAATGAGAATGCAATTGCTTTTCGTTGCACATTTCTACTCCTAGATGGTCCTCCCCTCCCGTATTTTTCGTTCCTCAAGCTAGTTTTCCTTTTCTCCCAAGCAGGGAACCATCGTCTGTACCTCCCAAGCTTCTCTTGAAGCAAAGTGTCGTGTCTGACTCTTGGCAACCCCATGGACTGTAGCCCGCCGGGCTCCTCCGTCCATGGGACTCTCCAGGCAGGAATACTGGAGTGGGGTGCCATTTCCTTCTCCAGGGGAATCTTCCCGACCAAGGGATCAAAGCCGGGTCTCCTGCATCAGCAGGTGGCTTCTTTATGTGCTGAGCTACAACCCTTGGAGATGAAAAGTTTACAAAGGCCCCACCCCGTGGAGATGGAACCTGAGAAACCAGAGTCTATGCGAGGATGACAACACGGAACAGCAAAACCATGGAGACAGACAGCAGACAGGGGGTTCTCAGCGGCCGGAAGAGCAACAGATAGCTGCAGTGGGGGGCGGGGATGGCTTCGAGAGTCTCCTTTGCAGAGGACAAAATTGTTCTGAAACCTCACAGAGGTGAGGCCACGCAACTCTGTGAATATGCAAAAGGCCAGTGGACGGTTCCCTTGAGAAGAGTTCCTTTTACGTTACATCAATGTCACTGCAGTCTTTAAAAAAGAAGCAGACTTCCCTGGTGGTCTAGGGGTCAAGACACCATGCTTCCAACCCAGGGGGTACAGGTTCGATCCCTGGTCAGGGAACTAAGTTCCCACAAGCCACACAGCATGGCCAAAGAGTAGAAAAAAAAATAAATACATTTTTTTAAAAATGAGGACAAAGAGCCTACAGGACTCCTGTAAAAAGCAATATTCTTTTCTGGTCCTTGATCTAACTTGTGAAGTTGCCGTGAGGCTCTCAGGATGAAACTATCCTCTGCACCCACGCAAGGTGACTTAAGATTAAAAGGTGCACACGAACAGTACTGAGGCACCAGAAACCACATTCCCTCCTAATGGGAACTCCTGTCAACACCGCCCGGACAAGGAGGCGTTCGCCAGCACGGGAGATCTCGCCCGTCGGGATTCCACCGGCCACGGAGGTTATGTTTCTGTTCTGGTTTGGGAGCAGAAGCTCGTCCACGTGGGAGGGAGAGAAAGATTAGGGTCGATTCTGGGGAACCAAGAGGCGTAGCAGCTGAGAGGAAAACAATCGTAAGAGAGAAGAGTACGGGTTTAATTATTCACTATGGAAGGCCTCCCAGATCGTAAGAACACACGGCTTTCTGACAGCGTGATGCTAAGCTAAAGCAGAAAAAAAAAAAAAAAAGTCAGATGTGAGCACACTCACTCCCGTGGTAGAGAATGAGTTTTGCGCCTCGATCTCAATTTCAGTTGTAGCGGCTGGGGGGGGGGTCGGCGCTGCCCAGACAGACACACAGGACCACACAGACACACACACACACACACCCTTCTCACACACTCAAAAGAGCTTCCATGAAAAGTGGGCTCAGTGATTGAGGCTATGCTCTCTCAACACGACATGGAACCCACTCCAACATCCTGATTCGTTTTCTAAAAAAATAAATGATAAAAAGCTTAGTATTTTATACTGGAATATAGCCAATCAACAATGTTGGGACAGTTTTAGGTGGACAGCAAGGGGACTCAGCCATACATATACATGGATCCATTCTCCCCCAAACTCCCCTCCCATCCAGGCTGCCACGTGACACTGAGCAGAGTTCCCAGTGCTGGACAGCAGGTCCTTGCTGGTTCTCTATGTTAAACACAGCATTGTGTCCATGTCCATCCCAGACTCCCTAACTATCCCTTTCCCCATCCTTCCCCCTGGTGACCATAAGGTTATTACAGAGGATTGAGCAGAGTTCCTTGTGCTGTCCAGCAGGTCCTTGTTGCTTATCTACTTTAAATATAGCCATATGTACAGCCAACATCCTGGTTTTAATATCGTATGATAGCTAAAGAAGATGTCACAGGAGGGAAAGCTTTGTGATTGATACACGAGTCTAAGTGTAGGTGTTGGGAATCCCCCGTGCGCCTACTATTATTCCAAAACATTTCTTGCTCACGGCAAGAAATCAAGCGTGGCTACAAACCATTCCTGCTGTACCTGAGCCTGAGTTTCCCAATCCAGGAAATCAGTTTTTAGCCAAGATGGTACCCCAGCCCACTCCCGACGCTCCACGCCCTTTAAAAAATGCCCTTCATGGACTTCCGTGGTAGTCCAGTGGATAAGATGCCACACTCCCAATGGAGGGGGCCCAGGTTCACTCCCTGGTCGGGGGACTAGATCCCACGAGCCACAGCTAAGACGTGGCATCGCCAAATAAACAAACATTTTTTAAATAAATAAAGAAATATGCCCTTGGTGAGAGATTTTTCACCAATACAAGCTGAGCTTTCGTCCAAGCTGTTTGAATTCGTGGAGAACTAGTCAACACTTCTGGACAGTTTCCCAGAGAGGGTTTATCCAGGAGCACAGAACAAGAGCTTCTGCTCACTGACTGTCCTCCTTAGTCAAGCTCTCCAAGATGTTGTGGCCTCCCCATGACCTGGGCCGTCTGCTGCCAGCTGGCCTCTGAGGTCATGGTCCCTCCACCCAACAGCGGGGAGGCTGGGGTGGGGGGAAGGGGGTGTCCCCCCAACCTGCGAAGCCCTGGCCCCTTTTTTCTTGCTAAATCTGGCATAAGCACACCTGTGCCCACCTCGGAAGTTCCACCTGTACTGAGACATCAAACGTCATCACAACCACCCATGGGGGATGGTGAGTCAGAAATTCAGTCCCACAGGTCACTCCCCCAGGGCTCGGCTCACAGGCAAAAGGAAAAGATGAAAAATAAAAATGTGCGTTGGTAAGAAAACAGAAGAGATGACCCACTGGAGTAGACGTGAGGCCAGTTGAAAACACCTCACTCTGTGACGCCAGGGCTCTAATACACCCTTCAGGGTAGTGGCTCAGTAGCTAACAATTCTGCCTGCCATGCAGGAGACCCAGGTTCAACCCCTGGGTCGGGAAGATCCCCTTGGAGAAGGGAGTGGCAACTCACTGTAGTATTCTTGCCTGGAGGATCCCCATGGACAGAGGAGCCTGGCAGGCTAGAGTCATGAGGTTGCAGAGAGTCGGACACGACAGAGCGAGTGAGACATTCAGGCTGGGGAGCAGGTTCGGCCATGCTGACTCATTCTGGAAGTTTCCGAGGGGGTGGGGCCTGTGATAATGGCCGAGAGGCTTGTGGGAGCGGTTAGTTTGTATTTTCTGTGTGGGTTTCTTTCATGTCATGCAGAAAGGCCTTTCTCAGCTGGAAGAGTGCGCAAAGACAGTTCATAGACACCAGCGGAGCCTGTCTGTGATGGGAGCTGGTGAGGCACGGGTCCATGAGCAGTGAAAAGGGAAACTGCAGTCTCCCCGGGTGGAAACTTAGGACGATGAGACAGCAGGCTAGTCTGGACTGCATTCTAACAGCAGGCAGCCTCTCACTTTTGTCCGGGACACCTTAGGATATCAAGTTACTGGAAACTGTGACATCTCTGGAGGGGTTAGGACTTTTTCAAGCTTATTCTGAGTTTCTTAGCATCTCAGGCAGTGCGTCTGCCTGATTTTTGTTTAATGTTAGTTAAAAGATCCTCTCACACAAATCTTCTAACATTAAAGAAAAACGTCTTGGCAAAAGGTGATTTCAAAACAAAAAGTCAGCCGTATACCAATGGCTGATTCATGTTGACGTTTGACAGAAAACAACAAAATTCTGTCAATTATCCTTCAGTAAAAAAAAGCTCCAAAGTGACACACACACACACACACCCTGGTCCCACACCCGAGCTAGTCCAACATCCTGAATGTGGATGACCTGGCTCTCCCTTCATACCCTTGGAACCCACAGGAAGTTATCCTTGAGCACAAGCATCTTCTTCATCAAGAGAGGCAAAGAGAGCTCGTCTTACCCTACCTGGCCCCGCTCCGTCCCCAGAAGCAGTGACGCTCTATTTTTAAGGACCAGATGACTCATGGGGCTCCCCATGTCCACCAGGCAAGCGCCCACACTGTCCCCAGGGGGCTGCAGACACCAGGCTACGTCACGGCCCGCAGTCCACCCACGTGCCCCTGGGGGCCCCCCGCCGGACGCCCTGGCATCTTTCAGGAGAGACTAGCTTCAATGCCCCAAACAGATCCAATTGCCAGAGCTGTGTGCCAAGGGGCTGGCGGAGCTTCCACCAACTTTCCATTGTTGATGTATGTTTTACAGCTAGCGGGGAGGAGGGGTGGTGGCTGCCCCCCCCACCCCTGCCAATCTGGGGTTTCTCACCTCCTCTGCTGCCCTGGGAAAAAAAACAAACACGGGCAGCTTCTTAAATCAGCCCAGTGGAGTGCCCCAGAGGAAGGAAGAGACAGATAGAGAGAAGAGAAAGAAGGTGACAGCCACACAGAGAGTGAAAACGGGACAGAGATGAAATTGAGAGGGAGGGACAGACAGAGACAGGAAAGGGAAGAGACAGATGGAGACAGAGAAGATGGAAGGAGCAAGAGAAGAACTGGGTAGACAGAGAGAGGAGGTGAACGGCAGGACAGACGGAGGGTGCCATCCATCCACTCTATCCCAAACCAGGCTTCTTGGGGACCCCTTCCTCACTGCTGACCTCACATGGCCAAGAGGTTACAGAAAAAAGGGGAAGTTTCAAGGCCACTGTGGCTGTGCCCTCTGGTCTCATGAAGCCTCAAGCATGACCCTGAACTCAGTGCTTCCTCCCTTGAAAACGAGGGTGGTGATGCTGGTGGGTGTCGAGTTGCTAAGTCATGTCTCACTCTTTGGAGGTGACCCCGCGGACTGCAGCACACCAGGCTCCCCTGTCCTTCACTGGCTAGCCACTCCACTATTCCCGTCTCTCCACAACCCCACAACAATATGAAAAAGGCAAAAGACGGACAGGTTGGCACAAGGCCCTTAGCAACAAAGAGTTGTCAGGAAGTCACAGGCTGCCTTGAGCCCCCGGGGCTGAACGAAGCAGCCTTGTGGGGTTGGGACATTCTAACCACTCGGGGACGGACTCCAGAAACCAACATGTCTGGGGACGGAGGCGCCCAGGGACCGGGACACTTTACCTATTCAGTTGCGTAGGAGAGGTCAGGTACAAAGGTGGAGGTGGAAAGTTAGTGTTGCATTAAAAAAAAAAGAAAGAAAGAAATGCCAAGTTTCAAAGGTACACAGGAAAAGTACCACGATGTAACGAAAAGTGTACTCTGCTGCTGTCTCCTTCCAGTGCCGTCCACTGCCCCCCAAAACTCCATGGGCCACCCCAGATGTTCAAATGCAAACAGGAAAAGAACTGCGATGTAAGCAACCTCCTCCCAGGACGCCACGGGGGCACCCCAGAATTCTAAAGTCCAGCGGGAGCATCCTGACGCTGGACAGGGAAAGGGGACGCTGGCCAAGGTGAAGTCGGCAGGTGTCTCTACGGACGCAGCCTGTGTGCCCAAGAGTCCCGGCTCCGGTAGAGGGGCGAGGTGGGGAGGGCCCGCGCGAGACCATCACTGTGAATTGACCCCCGGCAGGCTTTGTGACGTCGCGGTTGGGGGGTGGTGGTGAGGGCGCCCAGACAAGGAGATGGTTGCTGGGGGGCACCGCGCGGTGTGTGTGTGTGTGTG
>SJYG01000424.1:2878616-2900011 GCA_006410535.1 Litocranius walleri
CCCACCCCCGCTGGCCACGCCCCCAGGAGCCGCCCCCCTCTGCGCTCGGCCGCGGCCCGTCTCTGCTAGCCACACCTCCGCTAGCCTCGCCCCTTCCTACTCTACGTCCGTCGGTAGCCCGCCTCCGCCCCGCCCCACCTCGGCTAGCTCCGCCTTCGCCAGCGCCTGTCCCCGTCTCTGCCACGCCTCCGCGAAGCACGCCTCCGCTAAGCCACGCCTCTGCCTCGCTATGTCCCCTCTCTGCGCTCTGCTGTGTTCCTCCCCCGCAGGCCCCGCCTCCGCTAAGCCCCGCCTCCTCGGCGCCGCCGCTGCTATGCTCCGCCCCCGCCAGGCCCCGCCTCCGCCAAGCCCCGCCCCCACAACGCCCCCTCTCCACTAAACCCCGCCTCCGCCGCGCCTGTCTTCCTCCATGCCCGGTCCGCCGCGCCTCCGCTAAGCCCCGCCTCCGCCGCTGCGCGCCACCGCTAAGCCCGCCTCCTCTACTCCCCGCCTCCGCCCCGCCCACACGCTGGGTACCACTCCCTCCCGCGCTGCCCACGCGACCGCCGACAGCACTGGAAAGCCCGCCTCCGTCCACGTACCTCTGTTAGTCTCTCCGTCGTGTCCGACTCTGTGCGACTCCATGGACTGCAGCACGCCAGGCCTCCCTGTCCATCACCAACTCCTGCAGTTTGCTCAAACTCATGTCCAGAGAGTTGGTGATGCCATCCATCTCATCCTCTGTCCTCTCCGTCTCCTCCCGCCTTCAGTCTTTCCGCGCATCAGGGTCTTTTCCAGTGAGTCAGTTCTTCACATCAGGTGGCCAAAGCATTGGAGTTTCAGCTTCAGCAGCAGTCCTTCCAATGAATATTCAGGACTGATTTCCTTTAGGATGGACTGGTTGGATCTCCTTGCAGCCCAAGGGACCCTCAGGAGTCTTCTCCAGCACCGCAACTCCGAAGCATCAATTGTTTGGTGCTCAGCCCTTTTTTAATCGTCCAGCTCTCACATCTGTACATGACTACAAGAAACACCATAGCTTTGACTGTACGGACCTTTCCAGAGAAAGTAATGTCTCTGCTTTTGGCTACATGTTTAGGTTCTGTCGTTGCTTTTTTTCCAAGGAGCAAGGGAGAGCAGGTGCTCTTAGGGGGAGGTGTGCACTTGGCCTTCACATCCCGGAGGACCCCAAGGGTGGAGTCCCTGCCAAGCTCCTCTGGGAGACTCGTGGGCGTGAGAGGTGTCACCGGCCCAGGAACCTGAGCGTGTGGTTCAAAGTTTTAAAAAAAATAACTTTTTAAAAGAGCTTCCCTGGTGGCTCCCTTGGCATTCCCTTATAGCTTAGTTGGTAAAGAATCTGCCTGCAAGGCAGGAGACATTGAGTTTGATTCCTGCATGGAAAAGTTCCCCTGGAGAAGGGAATGTCAACCCACTCCACTATTCTTGCCTGGAGAAGTCCATGGACACAGAAGCCTAGTGGGCTACAGTCCATGGGTTCACAAAGACTTGGACATGACTGAGCGACTATCACTTTACACTAAAAAATAAAACTGGAGTTGACCGGGTGCTCAGCTGATTACGCCATGCCTATTAGTCCGCAGCAGTCAGTAGACAGATCTAGCGAGTAATCAGTGGGACCACGGTGACTTCCAGCCCAGCCTTGCTGGACAAAAGTGATGTTATAAAGATGTACACAGCGGGGGAAGCAGGGAGCAGCACAGGGACCTCCCTTAAGGGTTTCTTGGCAGCTTCAGATAAATCTCTTTTTAATTTTATTAGGCTGCTCCAGGTCCTAGTTGCGGCATGTGGGATCTAGTTTCCTGACTAGGGATCGAACCCTGGTCCCCTGCATTGGGAGCACAGAGTCTTGACCATTGAAACACCAAGGAAATCCATGATACATCTTTAATTATTTCAAAAGAACTGTTTTCTAAAATACAAAGAGGCAGATAATGGGACAAGCAAAAGCAGTGCATGGGAGCTCATGGGCCGCTAGTTTAAACACACCTGAGATGATTTGGGGAAAGAAATGCCAGATGATCAGATACATTAAAATTTCAGACACACAACGATAGGTTTTGCTGTTTTCTTTTTCCGCAGTGGCAGTCTGTCTCAGGCCATCTGTGATTATAGCTATACTACTTATACCAGCCAGCCACTGTTTCTCTGGTTGTTCAGTCGCTCAGTCCTGTCCGACTCTTTGCGATCCCGTGGACTGCAGCTCTCCAGGCCTCCCTGTCCACCACCAACTGCCGGAGTTTACTCAAACTCAAGTCCATTGAGTCAGTGATACTATCTAACCACCTCACTTCACCCTCTGCGTCCCCTTCTCCTCCGGCCTTCAATCTCTCCCAGCATCAGGGTCTTTTCCGATGAGTCAGCTTTTCTCATCAGGTGGCCACAAGACTGGAGTTTCAGCTTCAGCATCAGTCTTTCCAATGAACATTCACGACTGGTTTCCTTGAGGATGGACTGGTTGGATCTCCTTGCAGTCCAAGGGACTCTCAGGAGTCTTCTCCAGCGGCAGCTCGGCTGGCCCAACTAGAAACGCCTCGAATGAACCTTTTTGAGCCGTCCCTGCCCCACCCCCACCCCCAGGACTCCCCCAACCCGGCTGCCCGGGCCGCACATCCGCGGCCCACAATCTGAGCACCGTGCCAGCGTATAGTTTGCCGCAATTCCAGCCCTTCCGCGCTAGGAAGGGAGTGTCCGGCCCCTGCATCCGGGGGATCGGGGTGGGGGCCGCCTATTGCAGCGGCCAGAACTTCAGAAAGGAGGCGTGGGCCCGCCGGGAGCGGGCGGCAGGAAATAAAACCAGCTCTGGGTGTGGCTTTTCTGCCAGCCTCTCCCCAGCCCTGCTGTTCCCACTGTGGGTGGCTTTTACCCCGGGGCGTCACGCCTGCTCCGGTCAGGTTGCCAGTCCTTGGGCTGGAATGCGAAGAATGAGCTCCGGGAGCGGGCGGGGCGGGGGGAAGGGCTGCTCGCCCCCGCGGCTGCTTTAGACAAAGGCCGGCGCCCCTGAGCTCAGACCACCCGCCAGGTTCTGTCCTGCAGAGGGGTCGCCTGGGGGTCTGAGTGGCTGATGAAGGTCGGTGGTCAAGGCTTGGGTTTTACACCCAGGGAAAGGCACGCCTTCCCCTTCTGAGTCCAAGCTCTCTCTGCTTAACGACCGCTGTTACTGCTAAGTCGCTTCAGTCGTCTCGGACTCTGTTCGACCCCATAGACGGCAGCCCGCCAGGTTCCTCTGTCCCTGGGATTCTCCAGGCAAGAATACTGGAGTAGGTTGCCATTTCCTTCTCCAGCTCAACGGCAGGACAGGCCAGTGAATCCGAGCGAGGTGGTGTTGAGGCCAGAAGTGACTTTAAATCTGGCAGCCGGGAGATGGAGAGGAGGGCAGGCTAGCGCCTCCCAATAAGCATTTTATTGGGGTCTGCATGTCAGGTTCTTTTATAGATCCGAGAGAAAGAAGCAATCAAGAACTAACGTCAGAAGGCAGCACAGAGGGAGAAGCACTGGGGAAGTGAAAGGGTCCTCAGTCTTGCAAAAACATCTCCAAGGGAGGGGTGTGTTAATCTCATCTATTGTGAGTCCCCTGGAGTGCCAGGAGAAGCACTGGGGAAGTGAAAGGGTCCTCAGTCTTGCAAAAACATCTCCAAGGGAGGGGTGTGTTAATCTCATCTATTCAGAGTCCCCTGGAGTGCCAGCAGAAGCACTGGGGAAGTGAAAGGGTCTTCAGTCTTGCAAAAACATTTCCAAGGGAGGGGTGTGTTAATCTCATCTATTGAGAGTCCCCTGGACTGCCGGGAGATCCAACCAGTCCATCCTAAAGGAAAACCATCCTGATTATTCACTGGAAGGACTGATGCTACTTTGTCCACCCAATGCAAACAACTGACTCAATGGAAAAGACCCTGATGCTGGGAAAGACTGAAGGCGGGAGGAGAAGGGGAGGACAGAAGATGAGATGGTTGGATGGCATCACTGACTCAATGGACATGAGTTTGAGTAAACTCCGGAGTTGGTGATAGACAGGGAGGCCTTGGCGTGCTGCGGTTCATGGGGTCGCAAAGAATCAGACATGACTGAGTGACTGAGCTGAACTGAACTGAATCTCATCTATTCGTAGGTGGGCAGAGACAAACCATGTCTCCCTGAGCTGAACAAAGGCACTTTAGTTTTCAGTCCAGCAGAGGGGCAGGGTCCTCCAGGCAAGCTACTGAGTATGATTATAGTAATTAAAGCAAGTCAGACAAACAAGTTTCCAACATGGAGTCAGAGTTGGCTTTCTCCCTGCAACAATGATATCCCAGGATAAAAACTGTTAACAGAGACACTTTGAGAACTAAAGTCTGGGTTGCAGAGTGTATCTGACCCTTGCTCTCCGGTTCAGGGGAGTGATCACGTACCTACCTGTTGCTATAAATATCCTGGGTAGGTCTCATCACACCTTGAAAGCAAAGCAGATTTCATCTGCAAGGTTCATAAAAATTGTTCAGCAACCACAGCATATTTCTTGAAAGGCAAAAGAGAGAGGGGGAAAAAAAGAGCTTTTTAAGCAAGGCATTATACAGTCAGAACCACCTTTGTGATGAGCGTGCGGTTATGATGGGGGACAGGGAGTTACTGAGCTTTGTAATCAAGAAGGAATTACAGGCCCCTCCACCAAGGATGAGGCGTCAGTTCTACGCCATAACAGGTGTAGGCAGTGTTGAAGAGAGGAGAAAGGCCGAGGGTGGTCTGGGAGTGCAGCTGGCCACTTCTTTTAGGATTGCCTGCGTGCTGTTGCTCAGTCCTGTCCGACACTTGGCAGCCCTGTGAACTGCAGCCCAGAGACTGAGTGAGCCTCTCTGATGGCTCAAACGGTAAAGAATCTGCCTGCAGTGACCTGGGTTCGATCCCTGCCTTGGAAAGATCCCCTAGAGGAGGCAATGGCAGCCCACTGCAGTGTTCTTGCCTGGAGAATCCCAAGGACAGAGGAGCCTGGCGGGCTACAGTCCATGGGGGCCGCAAAGAGTCGGACATGCCTGAAGCAACTTGGCGAAGACTGCAGCCCATCTGGCTCCTCCGTCCATGGGATTCTCCAGGCAAGAATGCTCTCGTGGGTTCCCATTGCCTTCTCCAGGAGATCTTCCCAACCCAGGGATTGAACTCAGGTCTCCCACATTGCAGGCAGATTCTTTACTGTCTGAGCCCCCAGGGAAGCCCATGAAGTATTATACTCATCCACATTTTGCAACAGACCCTGATCTTCATTGTATAACAAGACGACTCACCCACCCCAAAAGTAGGAAAATATCCAAAAAGTTTTATCTGGATTAGAAAAGCCTTTACAGTAAATTTTCTATTGTGCAGATTCTCTGATTCTGAGGACACAAGATTTCACAGGAGATAACAGATGGAAAGGCCTGGAAACCTGCTTTTTTAATATTTTAAAATAGTGATGGATTAGATTAGAATTATCTTCAGGTCTTGCTCAGAAGTTGTGGTTCTGTAGTTTATCTTCCAGGAGGGACATCAAGAACATTTATTAATCCTTATCTGAGAAAGACTGTTATTACCGATCATCAGTAGTTAATGGACATAAAGAAGAAACTTGAAAACTCCTGAAGGATGTGAGGAAGATGTGATTAAGTAGAAAGTGTCCCCAGACCTTGGAGGAAGGCGTCTGTGGCTAGAATTCTCCCTTCATGCATGATCCAGGCCAATGCCACAGACCATCACAGTAACATTCCCTCAGAGGTGTGGCAGTTAAATGAAAATGAAGAGTCAGTTGCTCAGTCATGTCCAGCTCTTGCAGACCCCATGGATGGAGCCTGCCAGGCTTCTCTGTCCATGGGATTCTCCCAGCAAGAAGGCTGGAGTGGGTTTCCATTCTCTCTTCTCCAGGGGAGCTTCCTGACCCAGGGATCAAACCCGGATCTCCCGCATTGCAGGCAGATTCTTCACCAACTGAGGCATTGGGGAAGTCTATGAAATGAAACTATTTCTTGCTGTATCAGTGAGCAAGAAATGTCACAGCCATGAGCGATTCTTGGCCTCCAAGCATGAATGAGGGCTCCCAAAACAGCACACAATGCCTTCAGCCAACCGAATGCTGTCCCCCACCCCCGCCCTCCCCAAGGTGATTGCTGATGAGCTCGGGGAGCGTGAGATGGAAGAAGCAGTCATCTGCCATCTCTGCCACTCCTTCGAGTGAACTAGCAACTTCTTATGTGGCACTAGTGATAAAGAACCTGCCTGCCAGTGCAGGGAGACGTAAGACTCCGGTTCCATCCCTGGGTCGCAAAGATCGCCTGGAGCAGGAAATGCCAACCCACTCCATAATTCTTGCCTGGAGAATCCCATGGGCACAGGAGCCTGGCGGGCTGCAGTCCATGGGGTCGCAAAGAGTCGGACACGACTGAGCGACTTAAACTTCCAGTGGGAATTTGCTGTGTAACACAGGGAGCTTAACCTGGTGCTCTGTGACAACCTACAGGGGTCTGACCGGATGGGAGGTGGCAGGGAGCTTCAAGAGTGATTTAGCAAGGGGAACAAGGAGCAGGATTTGGCCCCAGATAACCAAGGTGCTTTTGAACTGTGGTGCTGGAGAAGACTCTTGAGAGTCCCTTGGACTGCAAAGAGATCCAACCAGGCCATCCTAAAGGAAATCAGTCCTGAATATGGAAGGACTGATGCTGAAGCTGAAACTCCAATCCTTTGGCCACCTGATGTGAAGAACTGACTCACTGGAAAACACCCTGATGCTGGGAAAGATTGAAGGCAGGAGGAGAAGGGGCTGACAGAAGATGAGATGATTGGATGGCATCTCCAACTCCATGGAGATGAGTTTGAGTGAACTCCAGGAGTTGGTGACGGACAGGGAGGCCCGGCATGTTGCAGTCCATGAGGTCACAAAGAGTCAGACACGACTGAGAGACTCAACTGAACGAAACTGAACTGAGGTGTGTATTAATTCTTTAGCCCAGAGGCTTGCATCCTCCCAGTCATAGAAAGCTCACTTCCGTAACCTGACACCTGATTTTTGGTGTTTGGACTGCCCGCCTCTTGGTAGCAGACTTGTATACAGCTTGGCTTCCCTTCCCGCGAGTCCTGTCTGGTGGCTAAGCGGGTGAAGAGTCTGCCTGCGATGCAGGAGACCCGGCCTCAATCCCTGGGTGGGGAAGGCTCCTGGAGGAGGAAACGGCAACCCACTCCAGTATTCGTGCCTGGAGAATCCCATGCACAGAGGAGCCTGGTGGGCTACAGTTCTTGGGGTCCCATAGAGTCAGATATGACTGAGTGACTAACACTTTCCCTACCTGCCTCCTTGGTGCAGTTTTCTCAGAGCTACTGAGATGCTGTCTCCTGGGCTCTGAGTCCTAAACATGCCAACCAAATAAAAGAACTCTTCACTTCAGGTTGTGACTTTTAGTCAACAGTTTGAACCAGAGAAAGTGAAGTGACATTCATCGTGAAGGAGACATGTGAGAGATGACGCTCTAAAATCCTGAAAATTAAGTTTGGTGGTGAGGTGGCAACTAGTTTTGCTCATGATAGAGCTACGATTTTGAAAACTGGTTTGGGGTTGGAGAGGAAAGAAAGAAAGTTGAGAACTAGGGTTCACAAGATGCCAGAACGCACATGCCGTTTTCATGGGGCAGAGAATGGAGGCCCCCCAGGAAATATTATTCAGAAGAAATTTACACATGTATGGGGAATCTATGGGGTTTTTCTGGTGGTTCAGATAGTGAAGACTCTGCCTGCAATGTGGGAGACTCAGATTTGATCTCTGGGTGGGGAAGATCCCCAGGAGAAGGGAATGGCACCCCACTCCAGTACTCTTGCCTGGAAAATCCCATGGATGTAGGAGCCGGGTAGGCTGCAGTCCATGGAGTCGTGAAGAGTTTGACACGAATGATCGACTTCACTTTCACTTTTCACTTTCATGCATCGGAGAAGGAAACGGCAACCCACTCCAGTGTTCTTGCCTGGAGAATCCCAGGGACAGGGAAGCCTGGTGGGCTGCCTCTATGGGGTCGCACAGAGTCAGACACGACTGAAGCGACTTAGCAGCAGCATGTTCAAATCTTTGTGCTGAAGACTCTTGAGAGTCCATTGGTCTGCACGGAGATAAATCCAGTCCATCCTAATGGAAATCACTCCTGAATGTTCATTGGAAGGATTGATGCTGAAGCTGAAGCTCCAATATTTTGGCCACCTGATGGGAAGAACTGACTCAGTGGAAAAGACCCAGATGCTGGGAAAGATTGAAGGCAGGAGGAGAAGGGGATGACAGAGGAGAAGATGCTTGGATGGCATCACCGACTTGATGGCCGTGAGTTTGAGTAAGCTCCGGGAGATGGTGAAGGACAAGGAAGCCTGGCATGCTGCCATCCATGGTGTCTCAAAGAGCTGGACAGGACTTAGCAAGAAAACTACATCTAGACCCCAAATTAGGACAATTTGTGTTGTTCCTACGATTTGGTCTGTATTAATGAATTACATGGAGGCAAAACCGAAAAACACGTAAAATAAAGACAGGGTATAAAACCGTCTAGTCCATACTGGATGCATTTAATGATCTTGTGGCTCTAACTTTTTATTTTTTATGATTTCTCCTGTATAATTAGGCCAACCCACTTGAGACCCAAAATGATGGGCTATGAAAAATCATGCCACTAATTGCTGTTTATTTTTTTAATTCATAAGCACAGCACATAAGATGCCTTGAGATGGAGGATGGGAGAGAAGACACTCACAGAGAAATAAACAAACTGGGCTCTTAACATCTTTCTAAGGAATATATTGTTGTGCCCAGAGTCTGAGTCCCCAAAACTGAGAGAATAGGACATCCACGGCAATGCAAAAGCATGAAGGGGTTTTATCGCTAGCCCGAGCTAGGCCTCTCCTGCCACATCCAGTGCAGTGGAGTGGAGCAAGAGCCCTGAGCCCAGCTTTACAGCAGTATTTATAGGTTTAGAACAAAGACAGGGAGTTGGCAAGGGCTGATTGGCTGCAGGGGTTTCCTGGTATTTACTAATTGGCTAATCTTTATTGGCTGCAGGGGGATGTCTTTTACATCCTGATAAACTCAAACCAGGTTACGGGGAGTATGCTGATTAGACAAGTCCTGGCATCCGCGGGGATGACCCCACCGGGCAATGACTCAGCCCTTCCTGCGAGGCCCACCCCAGTCCCTGAAGCCCATCATGGCGTTTGTTAGGTCCCAACAATGTGTGGCTGGTTTTTAAGGTAATACCCAACTCTGCACTTGGGAAAGAGAGTCAAGAATTGAACCCTTTGCGTCATCTCTGGGATTTGGAACTGCGCTGAGAAGACCTTGGGAAACTTCTGAAGGCATCCAGTGTTTGTTCGATTAGAACAGGGCTTTGCTGGTTTCCTGGAAGCTGCCAGATAAGAGATGAGTGTTAGTTGCTCCATCGTGTATGCCTTTTTTCGACCCCCTGGACTATAGCCCTCCAGGCTCCTCTGTCGATGGGATTCTCCAGGCAAGAATACTGGAGTGGGTTGCCATTTCCTTCCCCAAGGCATCTTCCCTACTCAGGGATTGAACGTGGGTCTCCTGCATTGTAGACAGATTTTTTTCCCATCTGAGCCACCAGGGAAACCAGGTAAGAGATAGGCATGGGATTCTGGGACTCTCTGTGAAAGGAGAAGTCTTGGCCTTTGTTTCTGGTTGTTTTTTGTTGTTGTTTTCTGGCTGCACCACAAACAAAGCACGTGGGATCTTAGTTCTCAGACCAGGGATTGAACCCGTGTACTCTGCATTGCAATGCTAAGTCACTAAGTCACGTCTGACCCTTTGTGACCCCGTGGACTGTAGCCCGCCAGGCTCCTCTGTCTATGGGATTCTCCGTTCTCTCTCAGTGGAGTGGGTTGCCATGCCCTCTTCCAGGGCATCTTCCCGACTCAGGGATCGAACCCAGGTCTGCCGCATTGCACGTGAATTCTTTACCATCTGAGCCACCAGGGAAGCCCAGAAAATGTGCATAGACTTGAATAAAACAGGTAATGTACTCTGAAACAATCATTCAGACATCATGTCCCATAATGTGGAGGAACAGAGAGTGTCTCAGATCACTCAGTCGTGTCTGACTCTTTGTGACCCCATGGACTGCAGCACGTCAGGCCTCCCTGTCCATCACCAACTCCCGGAGCTTGTTCAAACTCATGTCCACTGAGTCGGTGATGCCATCCAACCATCTCATCCTCTGTCGTCCCCTTCTCCTCCTGCCTCCAATCTTTCCCAGCATCAGGGTCTTTTCCAATGAGTCAGCTCGTCTCATCAGGTGGCCAAAGGATTGGAGCTTCAGCTTCAGAATAAGCCCTTCCAATGAATAATCAGGACTGATTCTACATGTCTCCAGAAAGCAAGAATGCCACAAACAACTGATGCCTGGACTTAACATGAAAGATCTGTGCGCAGGATAAAAGACACCCCAGGTCATATCCATCACTCATAGATGGGGTCTGTCCGGGGCCACCGTCCACAGCAACAACCACTGCACAACAAAGTACATAATGAACCCTGGAATTTTATGACAAAACAACAATTTGGTATCCAACGTTTTGAATTTTGCTGAATTGGTGGCTGCCCTCTCAGAGAAGACTCTTGAACTGCAAGGAGAACAAACCAGTCAATCCTAAAGCAAATCAGTCCTGAATATCCATTGCAAGGACAGATGCTGAAGCTGAAACTCCAATCCTTTGGCCACCTAATGCGAAGAGATACCTCATTTGAAAAGACCCTGATGCTGGGAAAGATTGAGGGCAAGAGGAGAAGGGGGCGACAGAGGATGAGATGGTTGGATGGCATCACCGACTCGATGGACGTGAGTTTGAGCAAGCTCCAGGAGTTGGTGAAGGACAAGGATGCCTGACATGCTGGGGTCCATGGGGTTGCAAAGAGTCGGACACGACTGAGCGACTGAACCTGAACTCTAAGTTGAACACAGAGATGATGCAAGTGTGGCTGATAAGCCTGACGGTAAGTACAGAGAGAAAACGACCTTCGTGGGATAGGGACCTCGAGTGGTGTGGAAGCTTTGAGGGACACAGAACCGACAACTTAGAAATTAATCTGATCAGCTGTGTTGACTTAGGCTGACCAGGAGTTCACTGAATTTCAGACATAGCGCTTTAGCTTCTTATAAATATATGTAAATTTATTTCTTTAGTAGTTGAAGGATAATCGCTTTACAGAATTTTGCTGTTTTCTGTCAAAGGTCAACATGCATCAGCCATGGGTACACATAGGTCCCCTCTGTCTTGAACCTCCCTCCCTTCTGAACCTCCTTCCCAAGCTCTTTAGGTTCTTAAAGTGAGGGCTAGATGTGTGCACTTGTCCAGAGATGGAGCAGAGTTTCACATTTCCACAAGAAACTATATTCTATGGCCTGGAATAAGGCATAACCCAAAAGAACACATATATACATTCTGGGCTATATATATGTATATATTGGCCTTCCCTGGTGGCTCACATGGTAAAGAATCCATCTGCAATGCTGGAGACCTGGGTTTGATCCTTGGGTCAGGAAGACGCCCTGGAGAAGAGCATGGCAACCCACTCCAGTATCCTTGCCTGGAGAATCCCGTGCACCGAGGAGACCTGTGGGCTACAGTCCACGAGGTCGCAAGGAGTTGGACACGACTGAGCCACTAAGCGTTTCACTCTCTTTCTTGGAGGCGTGGGAAGATAAAAACAGGAGAACAGGAGGTGTCAGGTCACCTCTGGAGCATGCGACCCACTGCAGACCTCAGTCGTGCGTGTTCCTCGGAGACCATGGAGAAAGATGAGGCCGTTTGTTGGAAGGACTCCACTGAGATGCATCGCGTCGCCAGGACATACCAGGGAAGCCACGCCATGCATCTGATACCCTTTGCTTCTTCATAGCATCTTGGTCACCTGTCAGACCACTGGAACGACCCACACCCAGCCCCGCCCCTGGCATTCCCTGCTTTGGTTTGCAGTCAAAAGCTATCGCGATGTTTTCCTAAATCTCGATGCATCAAAAGTGCATGCTCTGAGTTTGGAGGGGTTCAGGAGGGGCTTTTGAAAAAAAATGTTTTGTTGCCATTAAAAAAAAAAAAAAGAAGAGCAACATTTTGCCATTTGCAACAACATGGACGGACCTCGAGGGGATGCTACTGCTGCTGCTAAGTCACTTCAGTTGTGTCCGACTCTGTGGGACCCCATAGATGGCAGCCCACCAGGCTCCCCTGTCCCTGGGATTCTCCAGGCAAGAACACTGGAGTGGGTTGCCATTTCCTTCTCCAATGCAGGAAAGTGAAAAGTGAAAGTGAAGTCGCTCAGTCGTGTCCGACTCTTAGCGACCCCATGGACTGCAGCCCACCAGGCTCCTTCTTCCATAGGATTTTTCCAGGCAAGAGGACTGGAGTGAGTTGCCATTATCAGAAAAAGACTGAGGGTATACCCCCAGGGGATACTGGAGGGTACCCCCTATATGTGGAATCTAAAAGAATATCACAAATTAGTGACTATAACAAGAAAAGAAGCTGAGTCCCAGGGGATGTTCCCGACCCAGGGATCAAACCTGGGTCTCCTGCATTGTAGGCAGATTCTTTACCAAAGCGCTGCCAGGGAAGCCCAAGAAACAGAGAAGAAAGTAGTGGAGACCAGTGGGGGAGGGGAGGCGGAAGAGGCCCCTATGGGAGGGGAGGAAGGCGTACAAACTGTTATCTTTGTAATAGAGAAGCCTCAAGGATGTATAGTGCAGCTCAGGAAGTGTAGCCAATATTTTATAACTATAAACGGAGCATCAGTTTTAAAAACCTGTGAATCACCATGTTGTACAGTTGAAACTAATGCAGTATTGGACAGCAGCTATACGTCAGTTTTCCTGTTGTTCAGTCGCTCAGTCGTGTCTGACTCTTTCCGACCCTGTGGACCACAGCACGCCAGACCTCCCTGTCCATCACCAACTCCTAGAGCTTACTCAAGCTCATGTCCATCGAGTCGGTGATGCCATCCAGTCATCTCATCCTCTGTCATCCACGTCTCCTGCCTTCAGTCTTTCCCAGCATCAGAGTCTTTTCAAATGTCCATTCTTCCCATCAGGTGGCCAGAGTATTGGAGTTTCAGCTTCAGCATCCGTCCTTCCAGTGAATATTCAGGACTGATCCCCTTTAGGATGGACTGGTTGGATCTCCTTGCAGTCCAAGGGACTCTCGAGAGTCTCCTCCAACACCACAGTTCAAAAGCATCCATTCTTCAGTGCTCAGCTTTCTTTATAGTCCAACTCTGACATCCATATGTGACTAGTGGAAAAACCATGGCTTTGACTGTACGGACCTTTGTTGGCCAAGTCATGTCTCTGCTTTTAAATACACTGTCTAGCTTTCTCATAGCTTTTCCTTTCAGGAGCAAGTGTTTTTTGTAGTTTCTGTATGTGCTTGTGTTAAATAGGCTTTGACAGATAGGTAGACTGATAGGTGAATACGTAGATGATAGGTGGAAGGTGCTTGCGTGTACTAAGTCACTTCAGTCCTGTCTGACTCTCTGTGACCCCATGGACCATAGGCTGCCAGACTCCTCTGTCCATGGGACTCTCCAGGCAAGAATACAGGAACAGGTTGACATTCCCTCCTCCAACGGATGTTCCCCACTCAGGGATCGAAGCCGAGTCTCCCCCATTGGCAGGTGGGTTCTTTACCGCTAGCACCACGTGGGAAGGTGGATAGAGAGGGTTTATGTATCAGACATTTATTGTATAATAATAAGACAAATTAGATAGATAGATGGAGTGGGGTGTGTTGGGGGGAATGAGGGGAAGCCCAAAATTGTCTTTTTAAATTTGGCTGCAGTGTTCTCTTTGTTAAAATTTTTATTTTTTGTTACTTGATTTCCTTGGTTTCACCTGCTCTTAGTTGTGGCTGCTCCTGCTAAGTCACTTCAGTCGTGTCCGACTCTGTGTGACCCAGACGGCAGCCCACCAGGCTCCCCCGTGCCTGGGATTCTCCAGGCAAGAACACTGGAGTGGGGTGCCATTTCCTTCTCCAATGCATGAGAGTGAAAAGAGAAAGTGAAGTCGCTCAGTCGTGTCTGACTCTTAGCGACCCCATGGACTGCAGCCCACCAGGCTCCTCCGTCCATGGGATTTTCCAGGCAAGAGTACTGGAGTGGGGTGCCATCACTTTCTACGAGTTGTGACTGGCAGGACCTAATTCCCTGACCAAGGCTCCAACCCAGGCCCCCTGCAATGGAAGCTTGGAGTCTTAGCCACTGGACCATCGGGGATGTCCCCTGCAATCGTCATTATTTGGGGGGGGGGGAACCTGTAAAATTGATTTGTCTCCATTTATTCTTAAATAATAATTTTACTGACTTAGCTAGTAGCCAGGTATCTGCCCTCTGACAATAAAACTCAATTAAGTATTTTTATCCTGAAAGGGTGTTTTAGGGAGGTCCGCAGGCTCCTCAAGCTCTGAGAAACACTCCAGTTTGAAAGAGGATCCACTTAGGGAAGCTGAACTGTTTCCATAGAAGATAGTGCAGAGAAAATGCAACCAGAAATCACGGTGACCCAAACCAACAAACCAATCACTTGATCAAATGATTTTTTTCTGTTTCTAGTGGAAGACCTGCGTTCGATCTCTGGGTCGGGGAGATTCCCTGCAGAAGGGAATGGCAACCTTTGCCTGGAAAATCCCATGGACAGAGGAGCCTGGTTTGGATACCGTCCATGGGGTCGCAAGAGAGTTGGACACAATTGAGCAACTTCACTTTCTTTATGATTGAAGTACAGTTGACTTACAATGTTTGAGGTGTATAGCAAGGCGATTCAGTTATACATATACACATATATTATTTTTGAGATTATTTTCCATTATAGGTTATTATGGGCATCCTGGTGGCTCTGAGGGTAAAGAATCTTCCTGTCACAACAGGAGACACAGGTTCAATCCCTGGGCTGGGAAGATCCCTTGGAGGAGGGCATGGCAACCCACTCCACTATTCTTGCCTGGAAAATCCCATGGACAGAGGAGCCTGGCAGTCTACAGTCCATAGGGTTGCAGAGAGTCAGACATGACTGAGTGACTAACATTTTCACTTTCCCTTCAAGCGAACAGCTTAAAATGAGGTTGAAGTCAGATGATGATGACCCTTAGAAAATACTTAGACACTGGTGCTGACTTTTGAGGCATTTAAAAATGTTTCAGGGACTTCTCTGCAAGGCCAGTGGTCAGAACTTCACTTCCAAGGCAATGAATGGGTGCAGGTTCGATTCCCGGGGCGGGGCGGGGTGAGGGGGGAGCTAAGATTCCCCCATGTCTCAAGGCCAAAATACGAAAACATAAAATGTTGGACCTGACCACCCCTAAGGCATCAGTTCAGTTCAGTTGCTCAGTCGTGTCCAACTCTTTGTGGCCCCATGAATCACAGTGTGCCAGGCCTTCTTGTCCACCACCAACTCCCAGAGTTCACTCAGACTCATGTCCATCGAGTCCATAATGCCATCCAGCCATCTCATCCTCTGTCGTCCCCTTCTCCTCCTGCCCCCAGTCCCTCCCAGCATCAGGTCTTTTCCAGTGAGTCAACTCTTCTTATGAGGTGGCCAATATTGGAGTTTCAGTTTCAGCATCAGTCCTTCCAAAGAAATCCCAGGGCTGATCTCCTTCAGAATGGACTGGTTGGATCTCCTTGCAGTCCAAGGGACTCTCAAGAGTCTTCTCCAACACCACAGTTCAAAAGCATCAACTCTTCGGTGCTCAGCTTTCTTCACAATCCAGTTCTCATATCCATGCATGACCACTGGAAAAACCATAGCCTTGACTAGATGGACCTTTGTTGGCAAAGAAATATTTCTGCTTGGTTTTCAATATACTATCTAGGTTAGTCATAACTTTCCTTCCAAGGAGTAAGCATCTTTTAATTTTATGGCTGCAATCAACATCTGCAGTGATTTTGGAGCCCCAAAAGATAAAGTCTGACCACTGTTTCCACTGTTTCGCCATCCATTTGCCATGAAATGATGGGACCGGATGCCATGATCTTAGTTTTCTGAATGTTGAGCCTTAATCCAACTTTTTCACTCTCCTCTTTCACTTTCATCAAGAGGCTGTTTAGTTCCTCTTCACTTTCTGCCATAAGGGTGATGTCATCTGCATATCTGAGGTTATTGATATTTCTCCCAGCAATCTTGACTCCAACTTGTGCTTCTTCCAGCCCAGCGTTACGTGACCGTATTTTTTTGGTTTGTGGTGTTTGGCTTAAATGGAGCCATCAGGACTTAGAAGGACAAAGGATGTTCCGTTTATGGTATTCTAATCTTATCTGTCTGATGAGTCTCTGCCTTTCCTGGGGGTTGAGAGGGTTTATGTCAGCTGATGTTACTGTTCCTGACATTAGGGATTATCTCACAGTGACTCAGAAGGGAAAATCTAGGCTCAGGAGTCTGATTCATGGGTCATTGATTGACCTGGAGGTCCTTTTAACAATGGAGAGAAAAAAAAAAAAAAAAGGAGAAAGCCCAGTTGTATGAACAGAGAGATGTTGCCATATTCATTTAATATGAAAGTGTTTAATCTTTTATTAAGAGTAAATATTCTAATGAATATTAAATGAATTTAATATTCATTTAACTTAAATGTTCATTAAAAATCCACTGGAGAAGGGTTAGGATACCCACTCCAGTTTTCTTGGGCTTCCCTGGTGGCTCAGCTGGTAAAGAATCTGCCTGCAATGGAGGAGACCTGGGTTCCATCCCTGGATTGGGAAGATCCCCTGGAGAAGAGAAAGGCTACCCACTCCAGTATTCTGGCCTGGAGAATCCAATGGACTGCGTAGTCTTTCTGACTCTTTGCACTCTATCTGACTGTATGGACTGGAGCCCTGCCAGGCTCCTCTGTCCACGGGGATTCTCCAGGCAAGAGTACTGCAGTGGGTCGCCAGCCCTCCTCCAGGGGATCTTCTCAACACAGGGATCGAACTGGGGTCTCCTGAATCACAGGCGGATTCTTTGCTGTCTGAGACACATGGGGAAAATGCCACTAGCGTTCTCTTTTATACACCGTGATGTTATAGTTTTGAGAAGGAAGGAGAATCAGCTATCTTACATTGATAGTTTTCATGAAGGGTTTTTAAAAACATGAGGCAATGTGTCAGTACATCTGTATTATTTAAGTGGAATTTTATGAAGACACAGGTGAGCTGGATGTTTTCCTAACCAGTGTTGTTACTGTTCTTCAGTCCGACTCTTTACGACCCCATGGACTGCAGCACGCCAGGCCTCCCTGTCCATCACCAACTCCCAGAGTTTACTCAAACTCATGTCCATTGAGTCGGTGATACCATCCAACCATCTCATCTTCTGTCGTCCCCTTCTCCTCCTGCCCTCAATCTTTCCTAGCATCAGGGTCTTTTCCAATGAGTCAGCTCTTTGCATCAGGGGGCCAGAGTAGAATTAGCAGCTAAAATGAAACCTCCTTTATTGATTTAAGTTGGAATTGAAATATGCTGTCATCTCAATGCTGAGTTTAGCTTTCATCCTCTCAATTTTCCTGAGATACCTGAGACTGCTGTGTTTATTCCATAGTGTCGAATAGCCTCTGATTCTCCTAAGAGATCTGATCTGCTATTTTTACCTAGAGAAATACAGTCGTGAAGTCTACTCCTGAGGCACTTATCTGTATTACAAAAACACACTGGCAAACCCAAATGCATTTCCTAAAATATAGTTTGGATATTGGAGTGGAATAAAATGCTTCAAATAAATGAAGCGAAAAGTAATTTTAAAAGGTATAAAGTGTAAAGGACAGGGGAGCCTGCAGTCCACGTGGTCACAAAGAGTCGGACGTGACTGATCGGCTGAACTGAACTGAACTGGAAGGATACATCCTGTAGGATACATGTGAAGTATGCTTGTACGGTCCATTTGAAAGGTGTGTTAGGATTCCGTGTTTGTTCTCTGTCCAGAAACATTTTATTTCTGGACAAGAAGATCTAAAACGGTGCTTGCTTAAGAGATGAGACGTAAGCACAGAGAAACTGTACGTGGCTGACTCCTCACCCTCACCCCCAACCAAAATACATTGATGTTACCGCGTGTGAAATCACTCTTTCCTAACCTCAGCATGTCTGATGTCTGGGGCTGGATGAGTCTCTGATGTGGGGTGTCCTGGGCCCTGTGGGGTGTGGAGGAGCGTCCCTGGCTTCCACTCGCCAGGTATCACGAGCACCCCCTCCCCAAGTTTTGACAGCTAAAAATGCCTCTGGATATTGTCATATGTCCTCTCGGGGCAAAGTTGTCCCTGGTTGAGAACCACAGCCGTAGCAGATAAATGGGTGGGTGGGTAGATGGATGGATGGATGGATACATGGATGGATGGATGGCTATATAGATAGGTAGACTCAGCAGATAGGTAATTTGAGAGTCTCTTATGCTAGTTCAGGACTTTTCAGCCTCACTCTGATGGATGGATGGACGGATAGATGGATGGATGGATGGGACAGTAGCTTGCCAGGCTCCTCTGTCCTGGGGATTCTCCAAGCTTGAATACTGGAGTGGGTTGCCATGCGCTCCTCCAGGTAAGATGTTCCCAACCCAGGGATCGAATCCAGGTCTCCCACATTGCAGGAGGATTCTTTACCAGCTGAGCCACCAGAATAACTAGATAGATAATTCGACAGTCTGTCATGCTATATCAGAGATTTTCAGCCTTCCTCTGAAGGATGGATGGACAAATGGATGGAAGGATATGGATCAATGGAGTTGGGTGTGACTTAGTGACGGAACAGCAACATGCTTTATCGAGAAAGGCAACTCTGAGCTACATTTCAATTCTTTTTAAATAACTGTTTTGTTTTGTTTTGTTTTTTTCAGAAACAACCATGCTTGAAAACGACTTTTTAAGGATATGGGGGAGAACTGATTTAACATCTATGTTTTTCAAGGAACATCAGCTCTGTGTTGTCTCACCCAGCCCCACCAAGCAATTACATGGTTTTGATACAGACTGAACCGGTTGCTATGATTATGCTAACCATCTAATTCAGTGCATAATAAAAGTGCCATTACAAGCCTAATTACTATATAGTTAAGTATAATCTGAAGTTTTCCAGCTAATGGGAACACATTCTTTGCAAGGAAAGGAATGTGTGTGTGTATATGTGTGTGTGGGGGGGTGTGTTTGCATCAGTAATTATAGTGCTATTACAGTGGTTTGGAAAAAAAAAAGGTGAGTTTTGTTTTACTTTGCATGTGAGCTAAGTTGCTTCAGCTGTGTCCAACTCTTTGTGAGCCTGCGGTCTGTAGCCCGCCAGGCTCCTCTGTCCATGGGATGCTCCAGGCAAGGATAACGGTGTGCGCTGCCATGCTCTCCTCCAGGGGATATTCCCCACCCAGGGATGGAACTTGCGTCTCTTATGTCTCTTGCATTGGCTTGCGGGTTGTTTACCACTAGCACCAGCTAGGAAGCCCTTTATTTTACTTTAGGTACCTTTTATCACATGGTGCTAGTAGTAAAGAACTTGATTGCTGGTGCAGGAGACATGAGAGACGTGGGTTAGCTCCCTGTGTTTGGAGGATTCCCCTGGAGTGGGGCATGGCAACCCAACCAGTATTCTTGCCTGGAGAATCCCAGGGACAGAGGAGCCTGGTGGGCTAGAGCCCATGGGGTTGCAAAAGGCTTGGACACAACTTAGCGACTTTCTCGTCACTTCATATTGTACGTCTGAGAGTTAGATTGTACAGTAACTATTTTTGTGACCCCATGGACTGCAGCATGCCAGGCTTCCTTGTCCTTCACCATCCTCCTGAGTTTGCCCAAGTTCATGTCCATTGAATCCCCCATCCAACATTAACTATACCTCGATTAAAAATATATATATATATATATTATATTTTAAAGACAAGAGAAGATGCAAGGGGGCTTGGTTGGGGACAGACAGTGTCTGCATCACCCTCCCTCTTCAAAATCATCCCAAAAAGCTGCCATCTCTTCCACCCAGAAGATGCTCAGAAGCATGTAGCATCTTTCAGGAATCATGCCATCTGCGTGCAAAGACACAGGCATCAAAGTGAATTCCCTTCCATGCTTTCCCTCTGGGTCTTGTTTGTGCTGTTTTGGGTCACCTAGTCACATGGTCCGGAGAAGGCGATGGCACCCCACTGCAGTACTCTTGCCTGGAAAATCTCATGGATGGAGGAGCCTGGTGGGCTACAGTCCATGGGGTCGAGAAGAGTCAGATGCAACTAAGCGACTTCCCTTTCACTTTTCACTTTCATGCATTGGAGAAGGAAATGGCAACCCACTCCAGTGTTCTTGCCTGGACAATCCCAGGGACAGAAGACCCTGCTGGGCTGCCATCTGTGGTGTCGCACAGAGTTGGACACGACTGAAGTGACCGAGCAGCAGCAGCATGCACACAGTCACAGATGCTTTTTAGCAAGGGCAAAAGAAAGGGAATCTGCCTGCCTGCTTCTTTTGTTCAGAGAATACAAGTCTCCCGTAAGGGGCTCAGGGAATGCAGTCGATTCAAAGTGTGGTGCTGGAGAGAAGACTCTTGAGAGTCCCTTGGACTGCAAGAAGATCAAGCCGGTCAATCCGAAAGGAAATCAGTCCTGAATGCTTGTGGCAAGGACTGAAGCTGAAACTGAAGCTCCAGTACTCTGGCCACCTGATGCAAAGAGCCAACTCACTGGAAAAGACCCTGATGCTGGGAAAGATTGAAGGCAGGAGGAGAAGAGGACAACAGAGGATGAGATGGTTGGCTGGCATCACCGACTCGATGGACATGAGTTTAAGCAAGCTCTGGAAGATGGTGAAGGACAGGGAGGCCTGGTGTGCTGCAGTCCACAGGGTCAGAAAGAGTCGGGACAAGACTGAGCAACTGAACAACCACACGTCTCTTATAGCGATGTCTTTCTATTATAGAAACGAAAAAAAGTATCTGTTCTTCCCAAACTTATTGCCGAGAAGAAAGAAGAGAGTGACCTTCACGTGGGGCAAACGTTTGTCCTTGGAACTCAACTGCGCCCATCTCTTTCCGGGACATTTCTCGTTTTCCTGAGAAAACGTCTGGGAGTTCCATTTTCGGCTATTTAGTGACCATGTGAGCGGTTTAGAAGCCGTGGGATGCACAGAGGTCCTGTGGAAAGGTCCAGGCTTTGTGTCAGGAAGGGAGAACTGGCTTCAGAAAGAAAAAAGGAGGAGTCTTATCTGTGAGGTTGCAAAGAGTACGATAGAACACACATCCCGGGAACAGAAAGAAAAGTCAACAGCAGTGTGCATTACATTAAAAAATAATAAAATAAGACCAAAGAGGAGGAAGCAGAGGGTGGGACTGAAGGAGAGAGGAACATGAAACCATATACATGACCACATATGATACAGATAACCAGTGCAAATTTGCTGTTTGACCCAAGGATCTCAAGCAGGAGCTCTGTAACCTC
>SJYG01000424.1:2900075-2916853 GCA_006410535.1 Litocranius walleri
TCGGTCGGGGGGGAGGGCGGGAATGGAGTGGGAGGTGGGAGGCAGGTTCAAGAGACAGAAGACCCATGGATAGCTGTGGCTGACTCATCCTAACGTATGTCAGAGGCCAAGAGAACATTGTGGAGCAATTATTCTTCAACAAAAAACAACTAAATTAAAAAAATAACCAAACAAAAGATCCACATGGTCAACATTAAAAGTCTTTAAAAATTTTTACTAAAATCCAGTGAAGTGAACATTGGATTTTGCTAAAATTACTGTGATTTAAGAATGCACTTGTAACTCATTCGTTTAAAGTTTTATCTATTTATATATCATTTTGGTGGCACCACATGACTTGCAGGATGTTCGTTCCCCCAAAATGGATTCAACCCGAGACCTCTGCACTGGAAGCACACAGTCCTAACCATTGGGCTACTAGAGAAGTCCTTCCAATAACATTAAAAAATAATAATAATAAAGGTCATCTCAGATAATGCAGATCAATAAATGAAACAGGCTCATGTATCTTGAAGTCAGCATGATTTGTTCATTCTTTTTACTTCCTTGTAGAAGGCCGGGGTCTAGAGTAGAGATCACAAAGATAACAAGTGAATTTATTTCTACTGCATGCCTCCACATTCAAGCTGGTAGTTCCCTTTTCTCAATATTAAAAAAATAAATAAATCACATTTCCGTTCAGTCCTGCCGGGTCCTAAAGGGGACGTCATCTGTGCCTTTGTTCTCTTTTTTCCGAACGCAGGTCATCGCCACATCCTGTTGACTGTGGTCTTATCAGGTCCTTCAGATGGAAACCTTTCTCCCCTAATCTCCACCATCAGCTTCCCAGCAGGGACTGCGAGGGGCCCATACCTGTGTGGTGGCCACAGCCATCCTCTGGGCTCTCTTTGGACTGTTGCACACCCTGATGAAACAGACGGAATGGTTTTTCTTAGATAGTGCTATCCCATCCATGGATGGATAGATTCTCATCCATCTATCCACCAGCCCATGCATCCATCCGTCCACCAACTCATCCATCCACCTATCCATCCATCCATCCACTCATTCATCCATCCATCCTTCATCCACCCATCCATCCACTCACCCATCCATCCATCCATCCACCAATCCATCCATCCATCCACTCACCCACCCATGCACCCACCCACCCATCTATCCACCCATCCACCAGCTCATCCATCCACCCACCCACCTATCCATCTAGCAACCCACTCATTGAGCCATCCACCTATCCATTCATCCACCAACCCATCCATCCATCCATTCATCATTCATTCACCCATCCAGCCATCCATTTATCCATTGATCTATCCATCTTTTATTCTCTGTATGTCTTTGTGTATCTTGAAGCCAAAACTGAATTTAATGCTCTTTTTCTTTTTTTTTTTTTCTGCTGACCAGGGAAGGTAGAGATAGTTTACGATGGAGAAATGCAAATATTTTTTCTCCCAGGTAAAGGTTCCTGTTTGTAAACATATCCTTTGGCTTCCCGAAAGTTCTTCTCCTTTCCACTGATTCTGCAAATTTACACTGCTCTTCCCAAGGCACATATCCAGTTCCTCATAAGACCCAGAATAACATCAAGATTTCTGCTTAGGGAGAGTCCTTCTTCTTTGTCCACCCGATGCAAAGAGCTGACTCATTGGAAAAGACCCTGATGCTGGTAAAGATTGAAGGTGGGAGGAGAAGGAGACAACAGAGGATGAGATGGTTGGATGGCATCACTGACTCAGTGCACATGTGTTTGAGTAATCCCCGGGAGTTGGTGATGGACAGAGGAGCCTGGTGTGCTACAGTCCATGGGGTCACAGAAAGTCAGACGTGACTGAGCGACTGAACAACAACAACTTCTTAAAATAGGTGTAGTTATAAATGCGTGCGTGTGCGCATACTCAGTTGTGTGAGACTCTTTACAGCCCCGTGGACTGTAGCCCGCCAGGCTCTTCTGTCCATGAGATTCTCCAGACAAGTTACTGAAGTGGGTTGCCATTTCCTTCTCTAGCGGATCTTCTTGACGCAGGGATCGAACTCAGGATAAATAGCAGCATTTTTTTTTCCTTCTTTAAATCTTTTGACATGCAGGATCTTAGTTTCCTGAGCAGAGATCGAGCCCATGGACCCTGTATCGACAGCTCAGAGTCTAATCCATTGGACTGTCAGAGAAGTCCCAAATAGCAGCATGTTCTACATTGAATGTTTATGTTTTTATCAGCCTGTCAAGGCTAAGAAAACTGGCCTTCAAGCCCAACCACCCTGACGTGGCATCTTGGCTACAAACCCATGTGATGAAAACAGCTCAAGATATTTCCAGTAAAGAGCTTATGATAACGTCTGATGGGTGGTGAGTAACCAAAAATAAACATTGCTTAACAATAACGATAATAATCGGTTTCGTGTTGCTTTGCATACTGAATAATAATAACAATACGTACAAATTTCGTGTTTGGGACACTGCTTGATGGCCTTCCCTGGTGGCTCAGTGGAAAAGAATCCGCCTGCCAATGCAGGAGATGCGGGTTTGATCTCTGGGTTCGGGAAGATTCCCCTGGAGAAGGCAATGGCAACCCACCCCAGTATTCTTGCCTGGAGAATCCCATGGACAGAGGAGCCTGGAGGGCTATAGTCCATGGGGTCGCAAAAGAGTTGGACACGACAGAGCGCCTGAACAGCAACAACATGGGGTGAAAGAAGCCTGGCAGAGAGACTTATCTGCTTGGGAGTGATCACTGAAGAAAGGGAGCAGGGAGTGGCTCGTTTGGTTCCGCAGACCTTGATGGTTAAGGTCCAAGGTTCTAGAACACAGGGCTGTAAGAGCAGCCAAGAGATGTTGCAGGGAAGAGTCGCCCCAGTTTGCAGAGTGACGAAGTTCAAGGAGAGAGAGAGTGGGTTTCATCTGGAGGGTTCTGACCCACAGGCAGAACCAGGCAGTAGGTGGGCTTGGCTGATGACTTGCTTTCAGCACAATCCAGAAGGAAGGACATCATGGATGATTCCTTAAAGAGAGCTAAGATGAGTTGTCCGTTTGTGCATTTAAAATTTTTTCCTCTTACCCTGGCTTTAAAGCTCTGTCTGGGAATCCCAAACTAATTTTTTCCTTTTTTTTTTTTTTTAAGACATACTTCCATACTGGCTTTGTTACGGGAAAAAAAAAAGAGAGAGAGAGAGATTGAGGCAAATCAGACTGGAAGAATCAGACAGTTTTATCTGGAACTTTCCTAGAGGCTGTTTAGGTGAGACCTCTGTGTTGGTTTCCTGGTGGCTCAGACAGTAAAGAATCTCTCTGCAGTGCAGGAGATGCGGGTTCGACCTCTGGGTCGGGAAGATCCCCTGGAGGAGGAAATGGCAACCCACTCCAGTATTCTTGCCTGGAGAATCCCATGGACAGAGGAGCCTGGAGGGCTGCAGTCCACGGGTTCACAAAGTCTCAGATACGACTGAGCAGCTAAGCTCACATAGACACTGCATGGGTTTGTGCGTGTGTTTTTCTAGTTTAATTTTTAATTCATATTGGAGCAGACTTTGATATACAATGTTTTGTCAGTTCCCGGGGTACAGCAAAGTGATTCGGTTATGCATATGGCTATATTCATTCTTTCTGTATGTATTTTTAAGAAGCAGAGTCCCAGATGGTCTTCCCAGGAGGTCCAAAGCTCCTTCCAAAGCAGGTAGGTGGGGGTTTGATCCCTGGTCGGGAAATAAGATCCCACAGGCATTACAGTCAAAACTTCAAAACTTAAAAGAGAAGCAATATTGTAACAAAGTGGTGGTGGTTTAGTGCTAAGTCCTGTCAGACTCTTGCAGCTGCCTAGCCTGTAGCCCTCCAGACTCCTCTGTCCGTGGGCTTTCCCAGGCAAGGATCCTGGAGTGGGTTGCCATTCCCTTCTCCAGGGGATCTTCCTGACCCAGGGATTGAACCCAGCTCTCTTGTATTGCAGGCAGATTCTTTAACATCTGAGCCACCTGGGAAGCCTGAAGAAATTAAAGACTTAAAAAAAAAGTCCACATCTTTAAAAAAAAATTGGAAACAGACCTCAGCACAGACCAGGTTCCCCCTGACAGGCTTTACTTTAATTGCTCAGTATGAAAACCTTAGAGCTGGAAAGCTCAGTTGCTGGTGATGATCAGGGCGTTGTCTTGGAAGGCTTCCGTGGTCACTAATGCAGAAGGCAATGAGAACAGCAAAATGCTTCCTTGAGAATCTCCAGAATTTTCCGTATTAAGAATTTAACTGGCTTTGTGATCAAGCTCTGGTGTGCAGGCAGACTCGTACTTTGAAAATAAAAGGAAAGTGTAACTGACTGTCTGGGAAATAGATGATCTACAGGAAATTCACATATCAGCTGTAAGCTCTCAGTAAACACTTAGGAGTGGTTGCATTGCTCTAGGTCTGCAGGCTATGAACCGTGGGCCAAGTCCGGCCCTTGGTCTGCTTTTATAAATAAAGTTTTATTGGGACACAGCTGCAAACATTCATTTGTATATGTGGCTATTTCCTATTACAATGACAGAGTTGGATGTTTTTGAAGGAGATGGTATGGTCCACAAAGCCCAAAGCGTTTATTCCACCCCACCACCACCACCACCACCCCCTTTTTTTTTTTTTTTTGCTGTTCGTTTTGTTGTTGTTGCAGAAAACACCTGCTGGCACTTCCTTGGGGGTCTACTAGCTGAGAACTCACCTTCCAAAGCAGGGGGTATGGGTTTGATCTCCAGTCAGGGAACTAAGATCCCATCTTCCTCGCTGCTCAAAAAACCAGAACATAAACAACAGAAGCAATATTGTAACAAGCTTAATACTTAAAAGGAAAAAAAAAAAGAGAAAACATTTGCCAACATTTCTCTATTTTATCTAACTTCACTGCCTTTCATACAGAACCTTCTGTGTCCACGGCTTTGGAGGTAAAAATGAGCAGTTGGGAAATCTTCCCTTTCTGTGCGTAAAGCTTGGACAGATGTATTCACCTTCCCCACTCCACTCCCAATATTTCCCACACCTACTTGGCTGCAATGAGACGCTGTTATAATGCAATGGTTAAATGCCATGAAGCATGCAAAGTGCAGCTGAAGGACTGAGTCGTTTTAGTGGTTCATTCCAGACGGAAATACCTGAAATAGCCATTAATTTTTGCCAGCATGCAAGGCTTCCTTTCCCAATTCAGCCTCTTTAAATAGCAGCTTTCCTACTAAAGGATGTTAAGGAGTCAACATCCTTGGGATGCTTCAGTTTGCATGCATTTCTCCAGTCTGAAATATCTCATGATACAGTGAGAGTTCTCCTAGGTACCCTCAGCTTGGTTCAAAAATTTCCAGTCCTGGGACTTCTCGGTGGTCCCGACTTTTTTTTTTTTTTTAAGACATACTTCCATACTGGCTTTGTTACGGGAAAAAAAAAAGAGAGAGAGAGAGATTGAGGCAAATCAGACTGGAAGAATCAGACAGTTTTATCTGGAACTTTCCTAGAGGCTGTTTAGGTGAGACCTCTGTGTTGGTTTCCTGGTGGCTCAGACAGTAAAGAATCTCTCTGCAGTGCAGGAGATGCGGGTTCGACCTCTGGGTCGGGAAGATCCCCTGGAGGAGGAAATGGCAACCCACTCCAGTATTCTTGCCTGGAGAATCCCATGGACAGAGGAGCCTGGAGGGCTGCAGTCCACGGGTTCACAAAGTCTCAGATACGACTGAGCAGCTAAGCTCACATAGACACTGCATGGGTTTGTGCGTGTGTTTTTCTAGTTTAATTTTTAATTCATATTGGAGCAGACTTTGATATACAATGTTTTGTCAGTTCCCGGGGTACAGCAAAGTGATTCGGTTATGCATATGGCTATATTCATTCTTTCTGTATGTATTTTTAAGAAGCAGAGTCCCAGATGGTCTTCCCAGGAGGTCCAAAGCTCCTTCCAAAGCAGGTAGGTGGGGGTTTGATCCCTGGTCGGGAAATAAGATCCCACAGGCATTACAGTCAAAACTTCAAAACTTAAAAGAGAAGCAATATTGTAACAAAGTGGTGGTGGTTTAGTGCTAAGTCCTGTCAGACTCTTGCAGCTGCCTAGCCTGTAGCCCTCCAGACTCCTCTGTCCGTGGGCTTTCCCAGGCAAGGATCCTGGAGTGGGTTGCCATTCCCTTCTCCAGGGGATCTTCCTGACCCAGGGATTGAACCCAGCTCTCTTGTATTGCAGGCAGATTCTTTAACATCTGAGCCACCTGGGAAGCCTGAAGAAATTAAAGACTTAAAAAAAAAGTCCACATCTTTAAAAAAAAATTGGAAACAGACCTCAGCACAGACCAGGTTCCCCCTGACAGGCTTTACTTTAATTGCTCAGTATGAAAACCTTAGAGCTGGAAAGCTCAGTTGCTGGTGATGATCAGGGCGTTGTCTTGGAAGGCTTCCGTGGTCACTAATGCAGAAGGCAATGAGAACAGCAAAATGCTTCCTTGAGAATCTCCAGAATTTTCCGTATTAAGAATTTAACTGGCTTTGTGATCAAGCTCTGGTGTGCAGGCAGACTCGTACTTTGAAAATAAAAGGAAAGTGTAACTGACTGTCTGGGAAATAGATGATCTACAGGAAATTCACATATCAGCTGTAAGCTCTCAGTAAACACTTAGGAGTGGTTGCATTGCTCTAGGTCTGCAGGCTATGAACCGTGGGCCAAGTCCGGCCCTTGGTCTGCTTTTATAAATAAAGTTTTATTGGGACACAGCTGCAAACATTCATTTGTATATGTGGCTATTTCCTATTACAATGACAGAGTTGGATGTTTTTGAAGGAGATGGTATGGTCCACAAAGCCCAAAGCGTTTATTCCACCCCACCACCACCACCACCACCCCCTTTTTTTTTTTTTTTTGCTGTTCGTTTTGTTGTTGTTGCAGAAAACACCTGCTGGCACTTCCTTGGGGGTCTACTAGCTGAGAACTCACCTTCCAAAGCAGGGGGTATGGGTTTGATCTCCAGTCAGGGAACTAAGATCCCATCTTCCTCGCTGCTCAAAAAACCAGAACATAAACAACAGAAGCAATATTGTAACAAGCTTAATACTTAAAAGGAAAAAAAAAAAGAGAAAACATTTGCCAACATTTCTCTATTTTATCTAACTTCACTGCCTTTCATACAGAACCTTCTGTGTCCACGGCTTTGGAGGTAAAAATGAGCAGTTGGGAAATCTTCCCTTTCTGTGCGTAAAGCTTGGACAGATGTATTCACCTTCCCCACTCCACTCCCAATATTTCCCACACCTACTTGGCTGCAATGAGACGCTGTTATAATGCAATGGTTAAATGCCATGAAGCATGCAAAGTGCAGCTGAAGGACTGAGTCGTTTTAGTGGTTCATTCCAGACGGAAATACCTGAAATAGCCATTAATTTTTGCCAGCATGCAAGGCTTCCTTTCCCAATTCAGCCTCTTTAAATAGCAGCTTTCCTACTAAAGGATGTTAAGGAGTCAACATCCTTGGGATGCTTCAGTTTGCATGCATTTCTCCAGTCTGAAATATCTCATGATACAGTGAGAGTTCTCCTAGGTACCCTCAGCTTGGTTCAAAAATTTCCAGTCCTGGGACTTCTCGGTGGTCCCGTAGCTAAGACTTCACTTTCCAATGCACTGGGGTGTGGGTTTGATCCCTTGTCAGGGAGCTAAGATTCCATATTCCTTGCTGCCAAAACAAAACAACAACAACAAAAAAAACACACAAAACATAGCCTTGAAACACTGTTGCAAAAAATTCAATAAAGACTTTCAAAATGATCCACATTAAAAAAAAAATCTTAAAAAAAAAAGTTACAACTCCCTTCCCTGTGAACCATTGGTCTTAAAAACCAAAGTAAATTACAAGAGCATGACTGTAGAAATTGTTCTTTATTCCCTCCAGTGAGTATTGTACTATCAATTCTATTCATAATTACAGGTTTCACACAGTATGAAAGTGATGCACGGGGCTGTCCGCGTCCATCAGACCTTAAGTCCTTTTCTCGTGGAGAGTCTCCCGTCAGTTCTTTGAAATCCACTCTTCAAACACCATCTCAAATCACCTAACGGGCGTTTCTGTGGTCGTTGAGATCACCAGAAAGAAACAGCGGTCAACAGGCTCACCTGCAAACGGGGCAGAAAATGGACGTGTTGACAGCAGGTGGGTTTCATTTTTCGGGGTTATGGTCAGTAGAGCAGTCGACGTCTAAGCACGGAAGCCAGCTAGCCAGCAAGTTTTCTTCCAAACGTGGGGGCCACTTAAGCGGGTGATCCCGGGTGGGAATACACGGGAGCCTTGAGTTTTGCGATCTGAGGGTGACTTGTAAACAGGAAACTCAGTTGAAAAATTCTGGGAAAGACACAGGCAAGAACGCAGGAGACTTCCCTGGTCATCCCACGGTGGCGAATCTGCCTTGCGACTCAGCGGACGCGGGTTCAATCCCCGGTCGGAGAGTTAAGATCCCACCTGCTCTGGATCAACGAAGCTTGTGTACCACAGCTAGAGGGCTACGTGCCACAAGCAAAGATCCTGCCTGTGAGGAATGAAGGCTCCACGAGGTGCAAATAAGACCCAGAAAGCCAAATTAAAAAAAAAAAAAAGGAGTCACAGTAAAAGGAAGGAGTGGGTGGATAATCCAATCTGAATGAGCTTTGAGACCTGTCGTGGACTTCCCTGATGCCTCAGACGGTAAAGTGTCTGCCTACAATGTGGGAGACCCGGGTTCGATCCCTGGGTCAGGAAGATCCCCTGGAGAAGGAAATGGCAGCCCACTCCAGTATTCTTGCCTGGAGAATCCCATGGATGGAGGAGCCTGGTGGGCTGCAGTTCATGGGGTCCTAAAGAGTCGGGCATGACTGAGCGACTTCACTTTCACCTTCATGAGATCTGTCAAAGAAAAAGGTAAACGTATATCAGGGAATAACCAGCTATTAAAAAAAAAAAAGCCAAAGTCTGCGTCATGAAGGACTTTTTCTTCTTGGGAGGAAGAAGGTTCCCAGAACCTGGAGGCTTAGAGGGCTGTGTGGTCAACACCCGCCGCCCACCGCAGTCGGCTCTCATCTTCCTCTCTGCTGCTGGGAAACCCCTCCTTTCTGACTCACTGGAAACCAGAGGGCAGGAAATCTCCAAGCTATCCACTCAGGTCACTCTGTTGTTTAATGGCTCAGTCGTGTCTGACTCTGCAACCCCACGGACCACTGCACGCCAGGCCTCCCTGTCCATCACCAAGTCCCGGAATCCACTCAAACTCATGTCCATCAAGTCGGTGATGCCCCAACCATCTCATCCTCTGTCGTCCCCTTCTCCTCCTGCCCTCAATCTTTCCCAGCATCAGGGTCTTTTCCAATGAGTCAGTTCTTCGCATCAAGTGGCCCAAATATTGGAGCTTCAGCTTTAGCATCAGTGCTCTCAGTGAATATTCAGGGTTGAGTTCCTTTAAGACTGAACTGGTTTGAGCTGCTTGCTGTCCAAGTGACTGTCACTCTTTGGGGCCTTGGAAAGTGGTGGACGAAGGTGAATTGGTTCATGGTGCATCAGGAGGGCAGGAGATACCCCACAAAGGAGGTCACATCCCTTTTCACATGGATATTTGCCGCCTTTTGGTCGATAACACCATTATCATTTGCTGGGCATGGGGAAGGGCCTGAAATCTACTGTTAGCCGGTTCCCAGTGTATAATACAATATAGTACCTGCTGGCTCAGCGGGAAAGAATCCGTCTGCCAGTGCAGGAGTCACAGGTTCGATCCCTGGGTAGGGAAGATCCCCTGGAGGAGGGCATGGCAACCCACTTTAGTATTCTGGCCTGGAGAATCCCATGGACAGAGGAGCCTGCTGGGCTACCGTCCAGGGGGTCACAGAGTCAGACATGAGTGAGTGAGTAAATAATAGCAACATTATTACTAGAGTCACTATTAATATCCTTTAAATCCTTCTATCGATGAGAACTTCTTCATGCGATGGAACCAGTTCCCCCAATACCTCAGCCCCTGACAACTAGAATTCTCCTCTCTGCTTCTATGTGTTTGACTTTATTAGATCTCACACGTGAGTACAATTGTGCAGTGGGTGACCTCTGTGTCTTCAGTTCAGTTCCGTTGCTCAGTCGTGTCCGACTCTTGGTGACCCCATGGACTGCAGCACGCCAGGCCTCCCTGTCCATCACCAACTCTTGGAGTCCACCCAAACCCATGTTCATTGAGTCGGTGATGCCATCCAACCATCTCATCCTCTGTCATCCCCTTCTCTTCGTGCCCTCAATCTTTCCCAGCATCAGGGTCTTTGCCAGTGAGTCAGCTCTTCGCATCAGGTGGCCAAAGGATTGGAATTTCAGCTTCAGCATCAGTCCTTCCAATGAACACCCAGGACTGATCTCCTTTAAGATGGACTGACTGGATCTCCTTGCAGTCCAAGGGACTCTCAAGAGTCTTCTCCAGCACCACAGTTCAAAAGCATCCATTCTTCAGCGCTCAGCTTTCTTTCTAGTCCAACTCTCACATCCATACATGACAACAGGAAAAACCATTGCCTTGGCTAGATGGACCTTTGTCGGCAAAGTAATGTCTCTGCTTTTTCATATGCTGTCTAAGTTGGTCATCAGCTGCCCTCCAGGTTCATTCAAGTTGTTGAACATGTCTGAACTTTCTTCTTTCTTTAAGGCTGAATAATACTGCCACACACACACACACACACACACACACACACACACACATACACCAAAATTTCCTTATTGATTCGTCCATCAGCGGACACTTAGATTGTTCCATGTGTTAATGACTCATGTTAATAATGCAATGGGGACTTCCCTGCTGGGACAGTGGATAAGAATCTGCCCGCCAATGCAGGGGACACAAGTTCGATTCCTGGTCTGGGAAGATTCCACCTGCCACGGAACAGCTAAGCCTGAGAGCCACAACTCTTGCTCTAGAGCCTGTGACCTGCAGCAGGAGAAGCCTCTCTAAGAAAAAGCTAGAGAAACTAGAAAACGAGAGACAGCCCAAGGACAGCAAGAAAGACCCAGGGCAGCCAAAACCAAAGAAATGACGCTGAAGTGGATATCAGAATGCAGAAATCTCTTTGAGACACACATTTCATTTTCCTTGGGGATGTGCGGGTGTGTGTTAGGTGCTCAGTCGTGTCCGACTCTTTGCGACCCCATACTGTAACCCGCCAGGCTCCTCTGTCCTCAGAATTCTCCAGGCAAGAAGACTGGAGTGAGTTGCCATTTCCATCTCCAAGGGATCTTCCTGATCCGGGTATGGAACCCAGGTCTCCCGTATTAGCAGGCAGATTCTTTACCGCCTGAGCCACCAGGGAAGTTATTCATTTAAAATGAGGGATGGTCACCCACTGTTAAGTTAGGATAACCACACCAGGTGAGGTCTGACGGTTAGCACCCAGAGAGAAGACGGTATAAAGTCATTTCCATGACTGTACCTGATAACCCTCCACCCTCCAAATCCCCTCACAGGCAAGTTCAAGGCAAGCATATCATGTTCAAGGTGCTCTGTACCAGAAAGGCAATTTCTCTGGTCCCAGGATTAGAGACAGCTCATCCATCTTTGCCTAAACACACTGGCTCCCTGCTGGCACTCTGGGTTTTTTTTTCTGTTTGTTTGTTTTGCTTTATTTTTCTTCATCTCATTAGACACACAGATGTCTGAGCCATTATCTCTAGAATGGCTTCTGTTCACTGTGGTTTTGGCTGTGCTGGAACAGTAATGTGATTCCGGAAACCAGCCCCCAAATGTGATATGAACCTACTTACGAGAAAGGGATACCTGACGCGGTGGTTCTCGAACGTCAGGGTGGTTCAGAAAGACGCAGGGCGTGTGAAAAGCTTTTTTGAAAGGTCATTTTGATTGCTTATTTTTGGCTGTGTGCTTGACTTTTTAGTCTTGGCTGCCTGTGCCTTGGTTGCTGGGCAGAGGCTGTTCTCTAGTTGCGATGAGCTGCGGTTCATTGTTGTGGGTTCATTGCTAACAGCTGTGGTTCCTCATCGCCGTGGCTTCTGTTTCTGCAGAGCAGAGACTCTAGGGCACACCAGATTCAGTAATTGTGACTCCCAGGCTCGACAGCACAGGCGTAATTACCGTGGCCTATGTGCTGAGTTACTCCAAGGCGTGTGGGATCTTTCCGGCCCAGGGATGGAACCTGTGCCTCCTGTGTTGCTAGGCAGATTCTTTACCCCTGAGCCACCGGGGAAACCCTGAAAATGGGTTTTGTTTCAGTGGGTCTTGTGGGGTGGTTTGTATTTGGCTTGAAGACTTCCATGAGGACCAAGCTCCTTGATTGCGTTGACCCTGTTGGTACAAGAGCCGGTTTTGAAAACTACGGTCTTAGAAGGGTTTGTGAGTCTTATTTAAGCACTATGATGGGATTATTCAGTGAGCTCATGATTGGGTGGGTTTTGTTGTTGCGGTTCCTTGGCACAGTCGTCTCTGACTCTGCGACCTAATAGACTGCAGCACGCAGGCCTCCCTGTCCTTCTCCATCTCCCAGAGCTTGCTCAAACTCATGTCCTTCGAGTGGGTGATGCCATCCAGCCATCTCATCCTCTGCCGTCCCCTTCTCCTCCCGCCCTCAATCTTTCCCAGCATCAGGGTCTTTTCCAGTGAGTCGGCTCTCCCCATCAGGTGGCTAGAGTATTGGAGTTTCAGCTTCAGCATCAGTCCTTCCAGTGAATATTCAGGAATGATCTCCTTTAGGATGGACTGGTTGGATCTCCTTGCAGTCCAAGGGACTCTCAAGAGTCTTCTCCAACACCACAATTTGAAAGCATCAGTTCTTTGGTGCCCAGTCTTTTTTATGGTCCAACTCTCACATCCATACACGACTACTGGAAAAACCATAGCTTTGACTAGATGGACCTCTGTTGGCAAACTAATGTCTCTGCTTCTTAATACAGTCTAGGTTTGTCCTTAAAAAAAAAAAAGAAAAAAATCTTATTAAAAAAAAGGAAGAATAGCAACATCGTGTACAGAAGACATGAAGGGATGTTTTAATCTCTCACTCATGATTCTCCCAGGTTAGAGTTCTTAGTAGGAAAAAGGCAGAACTGCCCAGGGAGCATTTATGAAATGATGTTTGCCACACACCTCTTCCTCTTCCTTGGTTCAGAGTATGCTCACCCACAGCACAAAACATTCAAAAATCAATACAGTGCTCCTTGAAGGAAATCTGAATTATCATCTGCTTCCTTGAAGGACCTGCCTTGCCTCCACAATCCTTCCCTGGTGCCCAGGGTGGCTGGACTCTACTAAAGGGATGAAAGACAATTTCTCTTGACGTGTGCTCTGAAAAACACAGGAGAAATTAAATTTCTCGCTAGAAGAGGCAGCGATAGATCAAACCGGTCTTCAGCTCGATGCATCTCTGTAATCGCCAGGAAAGAGCTGTCTCTATCAGAGTGTATTATGAGTACGTAATCATCTGGGTTTCTTCACTGTTCCAATTGTAAAGAGAGTGGCATTTATACGAATCGGAAGGTATGGCGTAGACGAAGATTTTCAATGAAATTTTGAAAGTGTGCATTGGACTCATCTAGGATTTCTCACCAAAGTAACTGGTCCTGATTCTCTCTGTCTCCATTCCTTAACTATAAGAAGTCAAGCAGGGTTCACCAGGGACAGAGACCTTCATTTGGGGTTTGGGTTTCAATTAAAACAAGAGGGAAGCAATGAAATAGATTCAAATTACACCTGAGGTTGGGGTTCCCAGACGGCACTAACGGTAAAGGACTTGCCTGCCAATGCAGGTGAGATGACAGATGTGGGTTCAAGCCCTGGGTCCGGAAGATCCCTTGGATGAGGGCATGGTGACCTACTCCAGTATTTTTCACTTTTCTTTTTCAAACTTCTATATATAGGATGGATAAAAAATGTTCTACCTGTATACCGTGAAGGCTTTGCTAGTGGCTCAGTGGAACTCATGTCCACCCGTGGCGGATTCATGTCAATGTATGGCAAAACCAATCCAGTATTGTAAAGGAAAATAACAACACAGACACACACACACACACACACACACAGAATCCGTGTGCAATGCAAGAGATGCAAGAAGTGCAGGGTTTGATCCCTGGGTCTGGAAGATCTTCTGGAGGAGAGTATGGCAGCCCACTCCAGTATTCTTCCCGGGGAATCCCATGGACAGAGGAGCCTGGCGGGCTGCAGTCCAGGGGGGGGTCACAAAGAGTCGGACACGCCTGAGCAAGTGAGCACACACACTGCGTGTGTATTGCGCAGGGAACTATATCTGATATCCAAGAGTAAAGCATCATGGGAAAGAGTTTGAAGAAGAATACGTACATGTAAGTGAATCCCTCTGCCGTGTATCAACCAGACGTCAATAAAATAAAACCTTAAGGCAAACGAGCAAGCAAACAAAAAGTGAAAAAATGGAGACGCTGGACACGGAAGACCAAACAGACTTCTAGGGTCAGAAAGTTTCATGGACTAGTCTTTGAAATTCTTTTCATACACCAGTAGAGACCCTGTGATATGGCGAGAAACCACGGGTCTCAGTCTCCAAGCAAGGAAGACGGCCACCTAAGATACATTTAGGCTTCAGGTAATAAAATATTCATTCGAAGGACTGACACTGTGACGCTGAAGCTCCGGTGCTTTGGCCACCTGGTGAGAAGAGCCGACTCATCGGAAAAGACCCTGATGCTGGGCAAGGCTGAAAGCAGGAGGAGAAGGGGACGGCAGAGGATGGGACGGTTGGATGGCATCACCGATGGAATGGACATCAATCTGAGCAAATTCCAGGAGATAGTGAAGGAGGCTTTCTTGTATGGGGTCGCAAAGGGTCAGATACGACTGAGCGAGCAAGCACAAAGTCCCCACTAGCCTCCTCCAGCATGTCCTGGGTTAGGTCTTCCAGGGCCATGAAGTGAATTCAGCTGTGTTCTTTCCCCAAAGAGACAAGCTGCCTCAATCCATGACCACTTTCACTCAACGACTGCTTCAAATGCCATTGTTTTGAGGCTTGCTAATTTTTTTCTTAAAGGTACCATTTAATCCACGTGATGATATTTTGAATAAGGGAGGGCGTCAGGGTGCTTATCCATTTGGGGATCTCATTTCCTGCCCCTGGGGGTGGGTGAGTGTTTCGGCTCTTAACAGTTTTCTGAGGTCTTTTTTTTTTTCTTTCTTCAGTTCTTAGAAATGATCTGGGGCAGAGATATCAGGGCTTATCTCTGGACAAAGAATGACTTAGAGACTGCATGGGTCTGCTTTTAACATCTGGGCAAAATGACAGGAAAAAAAAAGACTGGTTTCTGTTGCATTGCAATTAGTTTAAGAGTTTGCATTTAACATACACACAGTCGGTCAGTTCAGTCACTCAGTCGTGTCTGACTCTGCAACCCCGTGGACCACAGCATGCCAGGCTTCCCTGTCCATCCACAGCTTGCTCAAAGTCATGTCCATCGACTCAGTAATGCCATCCAACCATCTCACCCTCTGTCGTCCCCTTCTCCTCCTGCCCTCAGTCTCTCCCAACATCAGGGTCTTTCCAGTGGTGAGTCAGGTTTTCCCATCAGATGGCCAAAGGATTGGAGAGTCAGTTTTAGCCTAAGTCCTTCCAGTGAATATTCAGGGTTGATTTCCTTTAAGATAGTTTGGTCTGATATCCTTGCTAGTCCAAGGGAGTCTCAGGAGTCTTCTCCAACACCACAGTTTGAAAGCATCAATTCTTTGGCACTCAGCCTTCCTTATGGTCCAACTCTCACATCTATCCAGGACTACTGAAAAAAACCTTGACTTTGTACGGACCTTTGTTGGCAAAGTGATGTCTCTGCTTTTTAATACACCGTCTAGATACGGCAGGAAATGTTCCATTTCTCAAATCCCATTTCAAGCTTAACATGAAACAAAACCTTTTATGCAGGATTGATGTCCCCTGACAAAGCCAATTTTAAATATGGGAGGTATTTGAAAGACACTTTAGAACCGGTCAGGAAAGCACTTTCTGGTGTGTGCAATCGACGATGAGCTTGACTTTTTTTTCCGCCTCCCCTCCCCTCTCGCCATGTCGATAAGTCTATTTTCTACATCTGTTTCTCCATTGCTGTGCTGTAAGTAAATTCTTCAGTCCCATTATAAACGGAATCTAGAAACACGGTACTGAACTTGACTTTGACGTTACCAGTAGGAAGGGTGAATGAACATTAACAGGAGGCACCAGGGACCAGCTTCGTCCCCTTGGGGATGTCTCCCTGTGCGCTGGAAAGCTTGCTTAGTTTGCAAAGAGGGACATGGGTGTGAATCGCGCCCGGAATGACCCCTGGGTGAGCTGAGTGCTTCGCTGGAGGAATTTTCCACACGCGTTGGCCTGTTTCCCATTGTAGGAGATAGAAAGGTAGAGAAAGGAACTTCAGGGTTAGCTCAGATCTCAGGTCGGAGGCTGGGAGCAGCTCAGGAGCGGGCGGTCGCATTCGCCTGGCGCTCGGCGGGTGGGGCGTGGCTGGCTTTGCCTCGCCTTTCCGCCCCGTTTCACGAGATGAACGGGCAAGACACACCAGCCTGAGCTCCTGATTTCCTTTGCTTTTTTTTTTCACCTGCTCTTTCTCGCCAGCGCTCTGTAAATTGATGCCACAGTGGCGCCTCCCTTGGAGACCGTTCCAAAGGCCTGAAAAAAAAGAAAGAGACAGGAGGGACCGTGGGAGAGACCTGGTTCCTCTGAGCCCCTTTGGGAGTTCCCCAACAAAGCTGGGGCGCCCTGGATGGAATCCAACCCACAAGGGTCCCGAAAAAGAGGACCTGGGACCCGCCCCCTCCCCTGCTCCCCCCGCCGATCCTTTTGAAG
>SJYG01000424.1:2925092-2936718 GCA_006410535.1 Litocranius walleri
GGCCTTTTCTCAGGATCTGTCGCTCCAAAGACCACAGTGACTCGAATTCGATGCAATAGGCAAGAGGATTTATTAGGCCGGCGCACCGGGGTTCAGTCTCCTCGGGAGGAGTGAACCCTGAACACTAATCACAGGGAACTTTTATACCGAAAAATCACAGGCAGGTGGGAGTGGGGTCAGGATGTTGGGAACAATGTGATGGGGGGGGGGGCCATGGGCAGGTACGGGTGGGATAGGTCTACAGGTAATTAAGTCAAAACGGTTGGCTGACCACTCTGCGGCGTTTGGCCAGTTCTTAGAAGAACAATTACCCGGAAAAGTCTGACAGAAAATACACCTTTGAGAGGGGGTCTCTTTGCAAGGTCAGGAAACTAAGTTATAAGTCATCAGTTAAGAATCAATAGAATGGGGCTTTGTCAAGGATCAGGAGGCTCTGAGTCACCAGATAAGGGGAAAGTTATTTTCCATGAGGCATGGCCTGCCTCTGGGGTTTTAGCACAAGGGGACTTAAAATTTTAACCTAGGTTCTTCACAGTAAAATCTGTTGCTTGTTGTGCATTTATTTCTTAAAATTAGATAGCTAGCATTCTATTCATACTAAGCCAAACAAGTGGAACCAAAGTGTCATAAATTTTTTTTAGCTAGGTAAAAACTCGAAAATTTTCAAAAACTCAAAAATTTTCAAAAATTCATGTATTACACACACTATTTATATGGGCTTTCTAGCCACCCCCTCCCCACCAAAAAAAAATTGTCTGTGGAATCTCCCAGCGTCCCCATGGTTTAGAACAGATGCTAGACCATGGAGTTTGAGCAGATTTAGGAAATGCCCTATAAGTTAAGGGTTTCACAATCATTAACTTGCAAAGGGGTCACTTGCAGGTTGTATTCAAGTGCAGAGGCTGAGTTCAGGGCGGTTTCTTGTCTTAACCAGCTCGTGGGTGATGCTGGCCGCCTCAGAAGCTTAGCCCACAGTCAGATTTCATGCCATGTGAAATGTTATAAACAGAAAGGTAGGTTAGAGGCAGGGCCGAGGTAAACTCATGGGCTGTTTCCCTTCCCCCTCCTTTAGCAAGAGGACATCAAATGCCTGCTTATTCCCGAATGTCATCTTCTTTGGGGCCGAGGAATTCCTTGCCTGCTCCTACAAGGCAAGTCCTTGGGTGAGTACATGTTTTCATCAGGACCTCCCCTCTCCAACATGGCACAGCTAAGCTCATGTTCTTCTCCAAAAGGCAGTTTTCTTGTTGAAAGAAAGGGTGAGAGGTGAAAGCATTCATCGCTCAGTCGCCTCCTGACTCTCTGCAAGCCCGTGGACTGCAGCCCGCCAGGCATCCCTGCCTACGGATGTCTCCAGGCAAGAAGAATGGAGTGGGTTGCCGTTTCCTTCCCCAAGAGGTTTTCCTTTTCCGACCCAGGGATTGAGCTTGAATCTCCTGCACTGCAGGCACCTTTTTTATTGTTTGAGCCACCAGGAAAGAAAGGGGGGGGCCGAAGTGTTGAACTTGGATCAGGCCTTCTTAGCTGTTTCCAGCATCATCCAGATTGCCTTTCTCTGCACAAGGAAGAAGAGAATGAAAATTTCCTTACATGAATTGGGTGCATCCTAAAATATCTAATCATTTAACCCTCGACGTGTTGGTTTGTTAAGTGGCTTCTGGTCACTTTTGAAAAGTACTGGGGTGCCAAGTTTTCAGTTTCTCCATGTGGAAGTGTGATTCTGATCACCCTTGAAGCATTAGTTGCTGTTCACTCGCTCAGTCGTGTCTGACTCTTTGCAACCCCGTGGACTGCAGCATGCCAGGCTCCTCTGTCCTTCAGCGTCTCCCCGAGCTTGCTCAAAGTCATGTCCATTGAGTTGGTGATGCCATCCAACCATCTCATCCTCTGTCACCCCCTTCTCCTCCTGACTTCAATCTTTCCCAGCATCAAGGTCTTTTCCAATGAGTTGGCTCTTCACCCGGAGGGCCATATTTTAAAGCTTTCTGCATAGTGGTTGGTTTCTCACCACCCTTGAGGTATTGGACTGACTTATTTTAAATCTTCGCACGTGGTCACAGGTCTCTGATCACTCTTGAAATATTGTGGTGCTGTGTTTTAAAGCTCTCTTCATGGAGACAGGTTCTGATACAGGAACTGTGTTTATTTCATATGTAGAGTCGGACACGACTGAAGTGACTTAGCAGCAGCACACCAGCTGTAGGCTAATCGTGAGGTTTGCCTGGGGTCCCTGAGGGACTAAGAAGGAAAATCACACCCGTTTCATCGTGCTGGTGGTGAGAGAGCATCCCTGCTCCCAGGAGAGACCCTCTCCTTGGAGACTCAATTATCAGACCGACCGACGATGTACTATCAGCCATCTGAGTCCTGCCTGGGGTTCTGCCAGTATTGGAGCTGCCAGGTACCAGCTTCTTTTAGCCCAGGAAGGCTTTCCACCCGGCTTCAGACAGAAGCAGTTCCTTCTAGTCACCAGAGAAACTGACTTGTATGGTCTTGCTCCAGAAGACGGCTTCCTGGTTAACCAGAAGGGATGGTTGAGGCAAAAAAATAATTATTTAAGGGGTTTGGGGGAAGAAGACAAACAACTTGGAGGAGGCATGTATCATGCAGCTTGTGATGGGATCAGCGCATCGTCGGGGTGGGGATGGGGTGATAAGACGGACGATTTCCCAGGAATGCCTGAAATCAGAAGCGAAGTGAAGCAAAGTTGCTCAGTCTTGTCCGACTCTCTGCGACCCCATGGAAGGTAGCCCACCAAGCTCCTCCATCCATGGAATTTTTTAGGCAAGAGTAATGGAGTGGGTTGCTGTTTCCTTCTCCAGGGGATCTTTGAGGTCAAGGATAAATCCAGCACTGCGAGTATGTGTGTTTCAATTGAGTTAAGATACACTTGAGAAAAACTTCCACGTCAGCCCTTTTCTGGAGCACAGGTCGGAGGAGGCATTAACCATATTTACATGGTGGTGCAACCGTCAACACCATCATCTCCAGAACTTTCTCATCTTCACAAAAGCTGTGTGCTCTGTTGCTCAGGCGTGTCCGACTCTTTGCGACCCCCGTGGACTGCAGCCCGCCAGGCTCCTCTGTCCATGGGATTCTGCAGGCAAGAACACTGGAGTGGGTTGCCATTTCCTTCTCCACGGGCTCTTCCCAACCCAGGGATCCAACCCACATGTTCTGCACCAGCAGGCGGGTTCATTACCACTGAGAAGCCGCCTGGGAAGCCAAGTCTGTCTGTGTCAAATATCATCTCCCCACCTCCTCTTCCCCGCCCCCCGGCCCCAGCCTCTGGGAACTAGAATTCTACCTTCCATGTCTATGAAGTTGCCTGTTCCAGGCACCTCCTGCGTGGATTTACTTTAGACCTATTCTATATTAGTCTGCAAATACGATGCTAACGTCTGCCGGGCATTTATCATGATGATGGTGGTGATGATGGTGCTGGTGGGGATGATGTTGGAAGGGAGGATGGTGCTGTTGGGGATGATGGTGATGGTGGTGCTGATGATGGTGGCGATTGTGAAATGATGATGGTGATGATGGTGACGATGATAATGGTAATAATAATGATGGTGATGATGATAGTGATGATGGTGGGGATGGCGATGGTGGGGATGACGGTACTGATGAGATGATTATGAGCACGGTGACGGCGTGGATGACAGAAGCTGCTTCTCTGCCCTCTGCTCTGGGACCTGTGTGTGTGCACACAGCTGAGTTTGCATCTGCCTGAGACACCACTTGGCTGCTGCTTGAGGGGGAAGAACACTGCTTGGCTTTCTGCTTTTCCTATGTAGGATCCATCACGTTCTCTTTACATTCATAGAAATCCTTCATTCATCTCATCTCACACGTTGCCTTCATTCTCCTTTCTCTCTGAGAAAACAATAAAGGTTTTTGACTAGCAAAGAAGTGCTAAGACTGCAAGAAAACAAAGTCTTTAATCAGCTGCCCTCTCCACAATCGAGGAGGGAGCAATATTGTGACAATAATACCCTTTGGATCCCCCACACAGGACCACTTTGCTTGGTCAATGTATTTAACTACAGAAGCATAATTAACACAAAAGCAATAGATTTTCCCATGGAGGGCTTCCTGGGCAGCTCAGACAGAAAAGAATCTCCTTGCAAGGCAGGAGACCCGGGTTCGATCCCTGGATCGGGCAGATGCCCTGGAGAATGGAACGGCTACCCACTCCAGTATCCTTGCCTGGAAAATCCCATGGACAGAGGAGCCTGGCGGGCTACAGTCCATGGGGTCACAAAGAGTTGGACACAACTGAGTGACTAACCCTTTCACTTCCTTCTCTACACTTTCCCAAGGAGAAAGAGCCAAATGTTTTGTCTGTATGTAAGAAAGGTTGCATCCAACCTGTATACAAGGAGATCCGACCAGTCCATCCTAAAGGAAATCAGTCCTGAATATTCACTGGAAGGTGTGATGCTGAAGCTGAAACTCCAATCCTTTGGCCACCTGATGCGAAGAAATGATTTATTTGAAAAGACCCTGATGCTGGGAAAGACTGAAGGTGGGAGGAGAAGGGGATGACAGAGGATGAGACGGTTGGATGGCATCACTGACTCAATGGACATGAGTTTGAATAAACTCCAGGAGTTGGCGATGGATAGGGAGGCCTGGTGTGCTGCGGTCTATGGGGTCACAAAGAGTCGGACACGACTGAGCAACTGACCTGAACTGACTGAAGCGAGGTCCATCCACGTGAGGACATGGAAAGGGATGCAACTTGGCAGAATTAATTTGGCGCTGTGCTTATTCACTCAGTCATGCCAGCCTCTCTGCAACCCCGTGGACTGTAGCCCGCCAGGCTTCTCACTCCATGAGATTCTCCAGGCAAGAATACTGGAGTGGGTTGCCATGCCCTCCTGGGATCTTCCCAACCTAGGGGTCCAGCCTGGGTCTTCTGCTTTGCAGGCAGATTCTTTATTGACTGAGCTACAAGGGAAGCCCATATTGTCTCTGAATGCCCCCATTTCCACAACTGACCTCACAACGAAATTTCTAAGGTTTTGATGTTTACCCCTTGATTCTGAATGCTCCTTCACTTTCTTTTTTTTTTTTTTCTATCCCTGATTTGGTATGCTCTGTGCAGAGGCTGCTGATGACAAAGACTCTCCTGATACTCACGAAGTTCTGGTTAGTCTCAGTAGGGGTGTTGCTGCCAATCAGAATTAAACATTAGTTAATGGAAACACGGAGCACAATGCTATCAACGCAATTGAATCTGTGAACCTCTCACAGCATCCCGGGCTGTTTAGGAACAATGACATCACGAGGCCATGTAGCCGTCAATTTCCTGCAGGGCCGGGGAGGGAAATCTATGACGAAGCACATGTTCAGGGTCTGACACTGCTAATAAGGAAAGGCCCTAGGAAAGGTGTCATATCCTTGTAGGCTGAGAAGGGTGCTCACGGAGAGCCATGGTCAACTATAGGGCATTCTCTCGCCACTGTCAATGTAAAGAGTCCTTTGTTGCTCAGTCATGTCCGACTCTGTGCGACCCCAGAGATGGCAGCCCACCAGGCTGCCCCGTCCCTGGGATTCTCCAGGCAAGAACACTGGAATGGGCTGCCATTTCCTTCTCCAATGCATGAAAGTGAAAAGTGAAAGCGAAGTCGCTCAGTCCTGTCTGACTCTTAGCGACCCCATGGACTGCAGCCCACAAGGCTCCTCCGTCCATGGGATTTTCCAAGCAAGAGTACTGGAGTGCGGTGCCATTGCTTTTCTCAGTGGACACCATTAAGCCATATATTATTTTAATTAGAAAAAATGCTAGTGTCTACATTTCGAGAGCGGGTTCCACGATCATTTCTCAAAAAAAACAAAAAAACAAACAAAAAAACCCAAACCGATTCTGTGTTTCACTGATCTTGAAAGGGTTCCCTGGGGCTCCCCCGCTGGTCCAGAGATTTAGACTTTGCCTTCCCCTGCAGGGGTTGTGGGTTCGATGCCTGGTTGTGGAGCTAATATCCTACATGCCTCGAGGCCAAAAACAAACAAAAAAACCAAAAAAAATAAATAAATAAAATAGAAACCCAAAACGTAAAATGGAAGCAATATTGTAAGAAATTCAATGAAGATTTTAAAACATGGTCCTGGTGTTGCTGCTGCTAAGTCACTTCAGTCGTGTCCGACTCTGTGCGACCCCATAGACGGCAGCCCACCAGGCTCTGCCGTCTCCGGGATTCTCCAGGCAAGAGCACTGGAGTGGGCTGCCATTTCCTTCTGCAATGCATGAAAGTGAAAAGCGAAAGGATGGTACACGTCATGGAAAAAAAAAAAAAACCTTAATTTTTTTTTCTTGCTCTCCTGTTAACGGTCAAGAAATAGTTAAGTGGCGTCATAGCAAAACACTCCCGCTAGGTGGCGTCAAACACCACCATAATTTTTTTTTTTTCTATTTCACTCAGAAACATTATTTTAGACACATCGTAAAGAGTTTTTAAAAGCTCGTTGGAGACAGCAGGTAGGTGGAAACGTGAACTGGTAATAATTTGGAATGGGAAGCTCCACCTGCTTCATGGACCCCCCCAGCTATGGCATGTTTATCATCTCATTAGGGGGCTCCCAGGTGCGACTTAGCAGCAGCAGCAGCAGGTGTGTTTAGAATATGAGAATAAACAGCCTCAGCACCTCCAAGTGAGGTCAAGCAAAGGGTGAGTAAAGGCTTTATTATCGCCTGCCGGGGGCGATTCTGTGCAGGAAAGACAGGAGGAAGGTGGAAAGCTGAAAGGCTCAGGTGTAATGGGACTTCCCAGGTAAACATTAGTGGTAGAGAACCCGCCTGCCAATGCAGGAGACGTAAGAGAGCTGGGTTCGATCCCTGGGTGGGGAAGATTCCCTGGAAAAGGGAGTGGCAACCCACTCCAATATTCTTGTCTGGAGAATCCCGTGGACAGAGGAGCCTGGCGGGCTACATTCCTTGTGATCTCTGAGTCGGACACAAGAATGAGTTAGCACGCATGTATAGTTCATGGATTCCTTTCTATATTTTTGTGGGGGACATCCATGGTGGTCCAGTGGCTAAGGCTTGACTTGGCCTTCCAATGCAGAGGGTGTGAGTTCAATCCCTGCTTGGGGAGCTAAGATCTCAGGTGCCGTGCATCCAAAAAAAAAAAGTACAACTTCAAACAGAAGCAATATTGTCATAAACTTAATAAAGACTCTAAAAAAGCCAACAAATTAAAAAAAAATTTTTTTGGTGATGCTTGTGCTGACCATAGTTTGTATAACCAATTTATCTGTTGGGTATTATGCATGAAAGTGAAAGTGTTAGTTGCTCAGTCATGTCCTGAATCTTTGTGACCCCCTGGACTGTAGCCCACCAGGCTCCTCTCTCCATGGGATGCTCCCGGCAGGAATACTGGAGTGGGTTGCCACGCCCTCCTCCAGGGGACCTTCCTGAGCATGAAACTGCAATAACATTAGTAAAATTCCTTTTCTCCCCCAGCCATTTTTTTCTTGGTTCCATACTTATGAGTGAAATTTCTGGTTCATATGCCAGACTGCTATTTTTCATAAGTAGTATCATTTAACATCGCACTCAGGAAGGCATGAGAATTCCACCGGGTCCACATGCATTGCTTGTTATCGTCAGGCTTTTAAATTTTGTCTATTCTAGTGTTTGGGTGGTGTTATCGCACTGTCATTTTGTCTTAGCTATTTTCTATTTTATTTTAAATTGAAGTAATATTATGTCCAATATTACCTAAGGTACCAGTGTATGATACACTGATTCACAAGTTGTAAAGGTTCTATTTCGTCTATAGTTATTTGAAAATACTGGCTATATTTCCTGTGCTGTACAAGATATCCTTGTAGCTGTTTCACAGGCTTCCCAGGTGGCTTGGTGGTAAAGAATTTGTCTGCCAATACAGTAGATACAAGAGAGTCGGTTCCCATCCCTGGGTTGAGCCGTGGAGGAGGAAATGGTGACCCACTCCAGTCCTCTTGCCTGGAGAATCCCATGGACAGAGGAGCCTGGCGGGCTACATCCCGTGGGGTCACAGAGAGTCAGACACGACCGAGTGGCTCAGCACACAAAGCACAGCTCACTTATACCTGAAAATGGTCTGTCTCAGTTTCATTTTAAGCCACTTCAGTCCAATGATTAACGCTGTTGAGAATCTTTCTTTCTATGTCTATTGGCTCCTGTATACACGTAAGCTCCAATCCTTTGGCCACCTGATGCAAAGAGCCGACTCACTGGGAAAGACCCTGACGCTGGGAAAGATTGAGGGCAGGAGGAGAAGGGGCCGACAGAGGATGAGATGGGTGGGCGGCATCACCGACTCGATGGACGTGACTTTGAGCAAGCTCCGGGAGGTGGTATGGACAGGGAAGCCTGGCATGCTGCAGTCCATGGGGTTGCAGAGAGTCGAACGAAACGACTTCACACGCGTGTGGGAGCTTACTGTACAGACATCTCAAGGAGCAAATTAATTCGGAGCTCTTAGACAACGCATGGCATTCAGTGAACCCAGCCAGGTGTAAGGTCTTAAAGATCCCACGGCGGCAAAAGAGAATTAGAAAAAAAAGTTCAGTTCCCAGGCAGTCACCGCAGGAAACTTTGACTAGATCTTGAGAGTTCACGAGATGCGAAGCGGCAAACGAGATGTTCTCAAAAGGGAACTCTTGTCGCTCAGGGACAAGCTTTCACGGACGGCATTTGGTTTGTGATGGAAGCCAGCTCAGCGCTCTGAATAGATGTTCAGGGACCTTCCGCGTTGACAGAAGCTGACCTGAAACCCAAGATTACGGCTCCCAGCTGTGCTTCCCTCCCCTCCTCCCCATCCCACCCCATCCCCTCTTTCTGGTAACCACCAATCTGCTTTCTGCATCTGTGTATTCACTTCTAGATTCCACGCACAAGTGGTACCATATCAGTTCAGTTCAGTCGCTCAGTCGTGTCCGACTGTTTGTGACCCTATGGACGGCAGCAAGCCAGGCCTCCCTGTCCATCACCAACCCATGTCCATCGAGTCGGTGATGCCATCCAAACAGCTCATCCTCTGTCGTCCCCTTCTCCTCCTGTCCTCAACGTTTCCCAGCATCAGGCTTTTTTCCAGTGAGTCAGTTCTTCACATCAGGTGGGCAAAGGATTGGAGTTTCAGCTTCAGCATCAGTCCTTCCAATGAACATTCAGGGCTGATCTCCTTTAGGATGGACTGGTTGGATCTCCTTGCAGTCCAAGGGACTCTCAAGAGTGTTCTCCAACACCACAGTTCAAAAGCACCAATTCTTCAGTGCTCAGCTTTCGTTATGGTCCACCTCTGACGTAGGTACTTGACTACTGGAAAAACCATAGCTTTGTATTGGTCTTTGTCTGTCTGCCTCACAGTTCTTAGCCTAAGCCCCTCAAATCCACCCGTGTTGTTGCAAATGGCAGGATGTCCTTCTGGTTATGGCTCAGTGATATTCCATTACACACACACACACACACACACACACACACGCACACACTCCTCTCAGGTAACGTCAGGACCCTCTTCATAAGGCAGCACCTGGTGAGCCCAGGCCCACCCTAGTTCATGTCTCTGTTTCATCAGCTCCCAGTGACCAGATCAGGGACCTTAATTAAGACTTTTAAGATTGCCTTTCCCCTGGCAGATGCTGGCTAGGCACACTCAGTGGGGTATGACTCTTTGCAACTACATGGACTGCAGCCCAGCCAGCCTCCTAGGTCAGCGGGATTCTCCAGGCAAGAGTACTGGAGTGGGTTGCCATGCTCTCCTCTAGGGGATCTTCCCAACCCAGGGATCGAACTCAAGTCTCCTGCACTGGCAGGTGGGTTCTTTACAACTGAGCCACCAGGGAAGGCCTCCTCCTCTCCTACCCTGGCATATAATGTAACCCAATTAAGAGAGAACTCATTAAATACGCAAAGGGCATTCTTACTGTACCTCAGTCATTATAAAGATCATCTTAAAAAGCCTGTTTCTAGGGACTTCCCTTGGAGAAGGCAATGGCAGCCCACTCCAGTGTTTTTGCCTGGAGAATCCCAGGGACTGGGGAGCCTGGTGGGCTGCCGTCTATGGGGTCCCACAGAGTCGGACACGAGTGAAGTGACTCAGCAGCAGCAGCAGGGACTTCCCTGGAGGTCCTGTGGCTAACGTGGTCCAGCTCCCAGTGTAGGGGTCTTGGGTTCAATTTCTGATCGGGGAAGCAGACCCCACATGACTCAACCAAAGAGCTCACGTGCTGCAATGAAGATTGAAAATGCTGGATGCTGCCACCGAACCCGACACAGCCAAATAAGTAACTACATAAATACTAAAGTGGTAATAGATAATGGAAAAATAAATAGTAGAAAATAAACATTAGATAAATAAATATCAGAAAAAAAGGCTCTCAAGAGGCAGAATAAATATTAGCACAAGGAGAATCATCTGAACCAAGTTCTCAAATAATTCAGAAAAGATGAAATTGTTTCGTCTTAGGTTACGATACTATCTTAATAGATGCTAATAAAATTATAATATATGCAGCATAACTAGGAGAACGAAAGCTGCCATTTGAGACTGGATATTCTTGAGGCGTCAGAAAGGTCACGATTGAGACAGTCTCCAGGTTGCTCATTGGTGAAGAATCCCCCTGCACTGTGGGAGACCCAGGTTCAATCCCTGGGTCAGGAAGATGTCCTGGAGGAGGAAATGGCAACCCAATCCGCTATTCTTGCCTGGAGAATCCCACGGACGGAGGAGCCTGGCGGGCTACAGTCCCCGGGCCAAGGAGAGTCGGAGGCAACTTAGCAACTAGATAGCTCCAACATGAGAAAACGCAGGTTGAACAGCTTAGCAAGCACACAAGAACAATGTAAGAAATGGAGTCTGAATATCGCTCGGGCTGGGGGCATTAAAGTCTTTGATACAGAGGAAAATGCTAGGGAGGGCGTGAGATGGAAACTCACCACCCTCTGTGCAGCCTGGCCCATCTGATCGGATTTGTTTGCGCCTTTTCAAGGTCCCAAGAAGCAAGAGAAGCTGTCCTTGGACAGGCTGGGTACCATTCCTTCTCTTTCCCTCACGTGGAAAACCATCGCAACAGTAGGGGGAGCTGTGTTTCCATGGAAGCCTCACGGCCAATCCAAGGAGCTCGGACACTTCTCCTTTCTCACTTGAACAAAGAAATGCAAAGGAAAACCAAGCAGGACCTGAAGCCAGGAAGAGCTACGAAGCACGGACGCGATGAGCAGGTTGTGTGATGCCGGCGGTCGTCGGGAGGGTTCCGAGGCTCTACCGCCCTGAAGGCACAGCCTGCTTGTAAATGTCGAAGACAGAGCTGCACCGGGAGACTGTCAGAGGCTTGCCGCGTGCAGCTTCCGGCTCCGGGTCTAGTAAAGAACCCGCCCGACCGTACAGGAGTTGCAGGTTCGCTCCCAGGTCCGGGAAGATCGCACACATCTTGGAGCAACGAAGCTCCGTCCTCCACAACGACTGAGCCTGTCCTCTCCAGCCTGGGGGCCGCAACGACGGAGCCCGTGGGCTGCAACTCCTGAAACCCCAGCAGCCTAGAGTCGGTGCTCTGCAGCAAGGGAAGCCGCCGCAATCAGAAGGCCGTGCAAATGCAACTAGAGACTACATCCCCCACCCCCCACCCACCCCCCATA
>SJYG01000424.1:2937038-2991369 GCA_006410535.1 Litocranius walleri
GTCCATGGGATGGTCCAGGCTAGAATACTGCAGTGGGTTGCCATGCCCTGCTCCCTCCGATGGAGCTGTTAGAGAGGGAAACTGCCCCGTGGACAATGGCAAGTCACCCACAGAGTGGTCTTCCTAGCGACACCTTTGTCTGTTCGAATCTTCTCTGCTCTGTGCCAATACCTGGCCTGTAGTGTGGGTAACAAAAGGAAGCATCCGTCGTGCCCAACTCTCACCCCTGCCCTGGGGAAAGCATTTGTTTCAAGCCCCTTGAAAATTCTGTTAAGCTATTTTTGCCAGTTGCTCAAAGTTTCATGCCTCCTGAGCTGCCGAGGCAGGAGGCCCCCAGGGTTTGATTCCTGGGCCGGGAAGATCCCACGTGATGTGGGGGACACTAAGTCATCTGTGCACACCAACTTACTGAGCCTGGGGTCTAGACCCCGTGCTGTGCAACAAGACAAGCCACCCAGTGAGAAGCCCGTGTAGCAAAGCTTGAAGAGTATCCCCTACTTGCTGCAGCCAGAGAAAGCTCATACAGCAATGAAGACCCAGCACAGCCAAAAAGCAATCAAAAAAATATATTAAAAAAAAAAAAAAAAATCCTGCCCAGCTGCAGGGTCCCAGGCTAGCACCGGTAAGGATGTGCTGGTTTTGTGTAGCAGCTTAAAAAAAACAGCATCTAAGAGAGAGTCTTTTTTTTTTTTTCTCCTTCATGACTCCTTTGCCATTCCAGCTGCGTAGATTCAGAACTCAAAAGACTTTTTCACAACGCATTTATCTTCCTTTTAAGACGTTTCGTGACCTCGGATGGGGAGAGGGCTGTCGAAGGCACGGGTGGACGCTGTCGGCTTTCAAACAAAGTTGCTTTCGATTTGGTGGAGACGTGGAGGCCAGGGTGGTGCTGACATGTGTCCTTTGTTATCAAAGAAACCCACGGGAGCATTCAAAGCATGATAGCTCGGCTTCTTTATCTACCGCAGAAAGCCAGACCCACGGCTTGAGCAAAGATGATTCAGGAGAACAATACGAATTTGAGGCACCCATAAAGGTGGGACCCGTCCGTGTCTTTATATTTTTCAAATAGGAAAAGGCCTTTGTCCATTGAAGATATTGAATCTAATTTAAAATGTTGCCAAGGACAGCTGGCTCTTTGTTGCTGCTGTTCTCTCACGAAGTGATGTTTCACTGTGTGTGACCCCGTGGACTGCAGCACGCCAGGCTTCCCTGTCCATCATCATCTCCGGGAGCTTGCTCAAACTCATGTCCATGGAGTTGGTGATGCCATCCAACCATCTCACCCTCTGTCGTCCCCTTCTCCTCCCGCCTTCAATCTTTCCCAGCATCAAGGTCTTTTTCAGTGAATCAGTTCTTCGCATGAGGTGGCCAAAGTATTGGAGTTTCAGCTTCAGCATCAGTCTTTCCAATGAACATTCAAGACTGACGTTTACCAGTGGTTTTTACAAACCCATTAGGAAGAAGAAGTAATGTCAATCTTACACGCTTTTCCAGAAAAGAGAAATAGAGAGGACATTTTCCCAACTCATGATGTTTACTAAAAATCTGAGAAGGACCTTATAAGAATGAAATTACAGGCTAATTGTTATCGTGAACATCGGGACAAAATTCTAAAGGCTGCATTATCAGATTAAACTGTTATGAGTTGGTGGAGGGAGAATGGATACATATTTATGTATGGATGAGTCCCACTGATGTTTAGCTGAGACTAGCATAACATGGTTAATTGGCTATACCCCTCTACAAAGCAACAAGTTAAAAAAAATATGAATTGGAGAAAAGGAAATTTTGTTCATAATTGACATGTGTGTATATACTTAAAATTTGAAATAATTTGTAAGCCCTTAAAATTTATAAGTGAAAGTAGCATAGTTACTGACTACAAGGACTGGGTAAAAATCTGCTTCTTTTTAAAATTTTTACTTATTTATTCTTTTTGTTGAACTGCAAAAATTAACATTCTATTCAAGGGTGCAACCTCAGTGATTCAACATGTAAATACATAAAAATCTTCATATAGATGGTGCATATCAATAGAAATGCAGCTAAAATATCAATTACCATACCGTCAACCAAGTTGGTTTAAAGTTTTAGCAAAAATTGCAAAAGGATTCTGCATCAGAGACTATAAAACACTGAGAAAAATAAAGGACAATTTCAAAAACTAGAAGAATATAAACATGTTCGTAATTGAAATTTTCATATTTTAAAGATGCCATTTTTGCTTAACTTTGTCTTTAGCTCATAATCATGTGGTTCTATTCGTAGTCATAAAAGAAAAAGACAATAAATGCAGATTTATCATATGAATCCAAGCAAGGTCAAGTGTAGCATATTTCCATAAGAAACATCCCATAAATTATTTCTGACACAAGGTGTATGAAAAAAAAAAAAGTGGTTCCTTATGCACAAAAAATCATGAAAAGTGAAAGTGTTAGTCACTTGGTCATGTCTAACTCTGCGACCACATGGACTGTAGCCCGCCAGGCTCCTCTGTGCATGGGATTCTCCAGGCAAGAGTGGGTTGCCATGCCCTCCTCCAGGGGATATTCTCGACCCAGAGATCAAGCCAGGTCTCCTGCACTGGAAACAAATTCTTCACCATCTGAGCCACTAGGAAAGCCCTCTTCCCTCTTTATGGGTTTAAGAATTGTCATCGTAGACACTTATCATTTAACCAAAAAGCTCTGGCAGAGTGTTTAGCAAATTTTCATCACCGGAAGAGAGTGATCCCTCTAAGCAACACTTTGATCATACTGAGTAACCTCCTCTCTTCTTGCTGACATACTTTCTTGTTCCTTTTTTGGAACTGTGATAGAAAATCTCGGTCAGGCAGTTACAAGGCAGAACATCTTTGTCGGAGAAGGGTGTACCAGATGTGTGTTTGAGTCCTGGGCAGGGCAGGGTGTCTGTCTTAAAATTCTGATTGCAGAGTTCAGGAAGCATTTTAATCCCTGCATGACGAGTCACAGAACTTCTCATGTACATAACGAGGGGCATGAAAAAGATGGTATCAGAGGGAGCTCTTCCAAAGCTTTGCTTTGTGTTATTGCACGTAGCTCAGTTCATAAAGAATCTGCTTGCAATGCAGGAGACCCTGGTTCGATTCCTGGATTTGGGAAGATCCCCTGGAGAAGGGATAGGCTACCCATTCACTCCAGTATTCTTGGGCTTCCCTTGTGGCTCAGCTGCTAAAGAATCCGCCTGCAGTGTGGGAGACCTGGTTTCGATCCCTGGGTTGGGAAGATCCCCTGGAGAAGGGAAAGGCTACCCACTCCAGTGTTCTAGCCTGAAGAATTCCATGGACTGTATAGTCCATGGGGTCGAAAAGAGTTGGACACGACTGAGCGACTTTCACTTTTCATCAACGCGTGGTCCTCAGAAGTTCATTAGGGCTACGATGACTCATTCCCCTTTCAAGTTGGGGAATATTCTGGGCTGCTTCCCCACCTGGTCTATATGAGGGGGTTGGGGCCTCCAGCACCTGCTGTCAAGGTGATTGGCTGGAAGATGGTTCCCCCAACTTTGTTCTCGGCTTTATCACTGTCTAAGGAGGAGTAGGCGTCTCTTCCCCAAGGTGTCAAAAAGGACAGATGTTCAGGACTTTCTGCTGTCTTTAATCAGTCGCATCTGACGCCCCTTTAATCAAATCCGTGATCTCAAGCATATTTTTATTGCCTTGGTACTTGCTACACAGGTGGGCTCATGCAGCACAAAATAATTAACGTTTCTTACTGAAAACGTTCAAACTCACTATTCCACACAGGAATGCAGATCAGATACAGTGTCTGCTCCGTGGAGTTGAAAACTCCAAAAGGACGGCCACAAAAGTGACTCGTGAGTGAGACGTCATCAGGTTGAGTGAGGGTCTGAAGTGGAGAGACCACGAAGTCGTCACATTCAGTGATGAAAACAGAACGATATGTATACACCGATGGCTGCTGCATGTTGATGTCTGGCAGACACCGACACGATTCTGTGAAGCACTTGTCCTTCAATTAAAAAAGATTAAACAAAGAGAAAAAGAACCAAAATGATATTCATCGTCTATAAGTTGACAGATACGACCACACCGTTCCCCCCATCCAGCACACGTGTTGGCTGCTATGCTATTTAAGGTGACCCTTGGCAACAGGTTTTACAATAAGCGATCCAGGGTGATCTGTTTTTTTTTTCCAAGGGCAGGTTTTCCAGTTTCTGGGCCTTGACTGTTGTCAATGGCTTCAAAGGCAAGCATACTATTCGAGAGAAGGGACAAGACGTATGACCTGACCCATGAGAAAGAGAGCTTTGAGTCTCTGATGGACTGAGCGTGCGTGTGTGGTGATGCTCGTGCATGCGCCTGGGGAGGCACGTCTACGCCTACCTCCTGGAAGACTGGCTGGACCACTTTCGGGTGGGATGCTTCCAGAGTGCATGCTCCTATTTGCTGCTCTTGTTGGAACTGACTTTGCTTTCTGGTGTTTAAAGTTCCTGTGTGACTCTCATAAGGATGGAAAAGTCGGGGAGGTCCCTATTGTTGAGTGTGTGTGTGTGTTGCTCAATCGTGTCTGACTCTTTGCAACGCAGTGGACTGTAGCCCACAAGGCTCCTCTGTCCACGGGATTCTCCAGGCCAGAATACTGGAGCGGGTTGCCATTCCCTTCTCCAGGGGATCTTCCAGACCCGGAGATCAAACCCAGGTCTCTCGAACTGCAGAGTCTTTACCGCCTCAGCCACCAGGGAAGCCCTTGGTTATTTCCAAAACTCTCATTTCAGAAGGGCGCAGGTGTGCACATGGCCCCCCAACTCCTTTATGAGAAAAGGGGTCTTGAATGCGTCCCTGGGCTGCAGTGTGAGAAGGCAGAAAGCAAGGCATTGCTGGGGGGATTTCATTGCTGGATAGTACGTGTTCTTGTACGTAATAATACATATTAAAATATTCTAACTTATGCATATGTATTCGTCACTCTAAAGTGTATTTGTTGTATAGTAAGTATGATTTATGTATCTCGAGTACTTGCGTGCTGTCCCTTCAGCCGTGTCAGACTCTGTGACCCACTGGACTGCAGCCCGCTGGGTTCCTCTGTCCATGGGATGCTCTGGGCAAGAATCCTGGAGAGGGTTACCATGTCTTTCTCATGTAGATTATATTTGTATTTTATTATATATATTTATACAAGTAAGACATTTACCATCACTATTCCCTGGTGGCTCACAGGTTAAAGCATCTGCCTGCAATGTGGGAGACCTGGGTTCGATCCCTGGGTTGAGAAGAGCCCCTGGAGAAGGAAATGGCAACCCACTCCAGTATGCTGGCCTGGTGAATCCCATGGACGGAGGAGCCTGGCGGGCTACAGTCCACGGGGTCGCAAAGAGTCGGACACGACTGAGCGACTTCACTTCACTTCATATGTATTAATAGAAAAATAGTCCTTGAGTACTATAGAGTACATAATTCATTATATCTATATTATATGCATATATTATCATAGGTAGACTATTACATGTAAATATATTGCATCACACGCCTACATCACATGTATAATTACACATCACACACAATATAATACAATTAAAATTATATTTGTATCAATTTTTGCATTTATATTAATATAGTTTTGTATAGACAAATACATCTTGCTATAGAGTGTATATATCATTATATGTAAATTATATGCATATATTATTACACACATACTTCTACATGTAAAGATACTGTATCATATGTCCATATCACATGTATAATTACACATTCAGTTCAGTTCAGTTCAGTCGCTCAGTCGTGTCCGACTCTTTGCGACCCCATGAATCGCAGCACGCCAGGCCTCCCTGTCCATCACCAACTCCCGGAGTTCGCTCAGACTCACGTCCATCGAGTCAGTGATGCCATCCAGCCATCTCATCCTCTGTCGTCCCCTTCTCCTCCTGTCCCCAATCCCTCCCAGCATCAGAGTCTTTTCCAATGAGTCAACTCTTCACATGAGGTGGCCAAAGTACTGGAGTTTCAGCTTTAGCATCATTCCTTCCAAAGAAATCCCAGGGCTGATCTTCAGAATGGACTGGTTGGATCTCCTTGCAGTCCAAGGGACTCTCAAGAGTCTTCTCTAACACCATAGTTCAAAAGCATCAGTTCTTTGGTTCTCACCTTTCTTCACAGTCCAACTCTCACATCCATATATGACCACTGGAAAAACCATAGCCTTGACTAGATGGACCTTTGTTGGCAAAGTAATGTCTCTGCTATTTCATATGCTGTCTAGGCTGGTCATAACTTTTCTTCCAAGGAGTAAGTGTCTTAATTTCATGGCTGCAATCACCATCTGCAGGGATTTTGGAGCCCCCAAAAATAAAGCCTGACTGTTTCCACTGTCTCCCCATCTATTTCCCATGAAGTGATGGGACCAGATGCCATGATCTTCGTTTTCTGAATGCTGAGCTTTAAGCCAGCTTTTTCACTTTCCTCTTTCACTTTCATCAAGAGGCTTTTTAGTTCCTCTTCACTTTCTGCCATAAGGGTGGTGTCATCTGCATATCTGAGGTTATTGATATTTCTCCCGGCAATCTTAATTCCAGCTTGTGCTTCTTCCAGCCTAGCGTTTCTCATGATGTACTCTGCATATATATATATATGTAAATAAGCAGGGTGACAATATACAGCCTTGACGTACTCCTTTCCCTATTTGGAACTAGTCTGTTTTTCCATGTCCAGTTCTAACTGTTGATTCCTGACCTGCATATAGGTTTCTCAAGAGGCAGGTCAGGTGGTCTGGTATTCTCATCTCTTTCAGAATTTTCCACGGTTTATTGTGATCCACACAGTCAAAGGCTTTGGCATAGTCAATAAAGCAGAAATAGATGTTTTCGTGGAACTCTCGTGCTTTTTCAATGATCCACTGGATGTTGGCAATTTGATCTTTGGTTCCTCTGCCTTTTCTAAAACCAGCTTGAACATCTAGAAGTTCCAGTTCACGTATTGCTGAAGCCTGGCTTGGAGAATTTTGAGCATTACTTTAATAGCATGTGAGATGAGTGCAATTGTGCGGTAGTTTGAGCATTCTTTGGCATCACCTTTCTTTGGAATTGGAATGAAAATTGACCTTTTCCAGTCCTGTGGCCACTGCTGAGTTTTCCAAATTTGCTGGCATATTGAGTGCAGCACTTTCACAGCATCATCTTTCAGGATTTGAAACAGCTCAACTGGAATTCCATCACCTCCACTAGCTTTGTTTGTAGCGATGCTTTCTAAGGCCCACTTGACTTCACATTCCAGGATATCTGGCTCTAGCTGAGTGATCATACCATCATGATTATCTTGGTCATGAAGCTCTTTTTTGTACAGTTCTTCTGTGTATTCTTGCCACCTCTTATTAATATCTTCTGCTTCTGTTAGGACCATACCATTTCTGTCCTTTATTGAGCCCATCTTTGCATGAAACGTTCCCTTGGTATCTCTAATTTTCTTGAAGCGAAATGTGTAATTACACATTACTCGCAATAGAATACAATTTAAGTTATAGTTGTATCAATTTTTTTAATTTATATTAAAATAATTTTGAATAGATGAATATCACATTGTATCACATACATGGAAACTAAAAATATGAGACAAATGAACTTATTCTTAAAACAGAAGCAGATTCATAGACATAGGAAGCAAACTTCCATCTACTAAAGAGGAAAGGTGAGGGATGCATTAAGAGTTTGGGATTATCATACACACACTACTCTGTATAAAATAGATTTTAAAAAGGTCCTACTATATAACAGAGGGAACCATATTCAACACCTTTTAATATCTACAATGGAAAAGAATATGAAAGATGGGTTGCCGAGGTCCATCCCCGTTGGATCCAGGGTGATTCGAAGGTGAGGACGGAGTTGGTGTCCTTGGAAAAAATTCAATTAATTACAGATAGAGAGAGATTAGAGAATTAGCAGAGAAAAAGAGGCTGAATAACTTGGTTTACATGGAATACCAATCACCACCTACGTAGACCGCAGGCGTCTTCCCGCAGGCTTGGTGGGTACCCATGCACCAGATGGGAATTCGACCAGAAAATAGTAGGAGAGAAAAAGAGGCTGAATATCTTGGTTTACGTGGGATACCAATAAAATTCCAAGACAAGGAATTTGCATGAACTACGTTGGGCCACCGGCACCACTTGAATATCGGAAGGCGCCCCTCCTTGGGCTCCTTCTCGTGTGGGCTTGAAAGCCGGGACAAGTAAGTAGACTTGGAGGGTACCCACCCTCCAGACAGGAATTTAGCCAGAAAAATGGGGAGCAAGAAAGAACGACATGAGGGAATCAGTCTTTCCGGAAACTGATCCGATTTCTTTATTTTGGGGTTTGCTTATATACCTTTTGTTACACATAGGGATGAATACAGAGTCACACGGGGGCCAGTAGTCCTGACCTTGTCAAAATCAGGTGCTTCACATAAATGTATAAAAAAAGGCCTTAGGGGTTTTACATCATCTTCTGGCCATGAGGCCTGCTGACATTTACGACCCTTTCTTTCTGATAACCAAAAAACTTATTTTTTCCAAGGGTGTTTTTTCTTAAACCAGGCACCGCCCTCCAAATAAAGTTGCATTCCTATATGGTGAAGGTGTAGTGAGTTACAATCAAGAAAGAAATTTATTTAACCCAAGGTTAACAATATTAATCTTAAAGGTTAATACTTATTTCTCCTATATGCTAGTTATATTCATTATAAGAGCAGGGAATATGGAGATTTAGCAGCAAACATCAGCCCAACAAATAAAAACCCTTCACTAATGTTCCCCTTAAGATCTATTTAGTCTTAAGATAGTGATAAAGTTACATTTTCACATAGCAAGGACACAGTGATTTATAACAAAGTACAGTGATCTATAACAAAAGAGAAAATTCGTTAACTCAAAAAGTCTAGTATTGCTAACCTTAAAAACTACTATATTTCCTTTTCTATATTCCAAATACATTGATTAATGTATTCCCAGGTGCCTAAGGATATGGAGGCCAGGTGGCAATCATTGACTCAACAAAAAAAAAAGCCCTATGTTAATTAAGAGTCTCAAAATACTCCAAAACTCTCTGTGCTGTTTCTGGTTGAGAGGTTGTCACGCAAGCTAGCCTGTCAGCAGAGAGGTTTGACCTGAGACACCCTTGTCACACCCAGGGCAGGGAATTAGCAGCAATTATTGGCACAACAAACGAAAAACCCTTCACCAATATAATTCCTAACCAACCCACTATACTAATGATTTCTAACTTCCCCAAAAAATTTGCGTTTAGTAAGTCTAAAACATCTCATGCCTCTCACGGTCGGGAGGCTGTAAACAATCACATGTGGCCGGACGAACCTGTACAGGCAGGCTAGATAACCTTGAGTTCGTAAGTTGAAACACTCTTGTCACGCCCAGGAAGTTTTTTTGTCTTGGAGCTGCAAGTTAATTGCTTCTCCGAGAGAACTGGTGATGGGGGAGAGCCCCCCGTAAAGTACTCTGGTTTTGGGGGTAGATGCTCAGAAACAGGGGGTTTCCTGAGGCTTGATCACGCCTTTGTATATGCCAAGCCTCCTTCTTCATGACCTTTGCCATGGGCGGAGTTCCTCACGCTGGCTCCCGGCAATGGGTGGACCTCGAGATTGTCGTACTGATTGACAGTAAGTCAAACACAGAAATGCAAATATCATATAATGTCCCTTACACCTGAAATCTCAAAAATGATGCAAGTGAACTTATCTTCCAAGTAGAAACAGACTCACAGACGGAGAACAGGCTTGTTGCCAAGGGGAGGCAGGGTCGGGAGGGAAGGCATGGGAGTTTGGGATAAGAAGATGTAAAGTATTACATATAAGACAGAGAAACAACAATATCCTGTGATAAACTATAAAGGAAAAGAATATGAAAAAGAATACTTATATATATATAGGTATATGTATAACAGACACTTTGCTACACCACAGAGATGAACATAACATATTGTAAATCAACTACCCTTCACCAAAAAAACAAAAAAGGGAAGAAGATCATATCCTACTTAAGGACATCTGGCTTCAAGTTCTTTTGAGGACTCACTAGTTTCTTTTGTCTGAAGGATTTCAATAGCGGATGTTATTTTTTTGAAGATTTTCAAATACAGATGTTGAACCCACTGAAAGTAACTCAATAAGCCACAAATGCTTCAGGACATGTGACCTTGAAAGGGATTCTCAATACACAGCAGGCTTTCTGTTCCAATGAGACTGGAGAGAAATGCAAGAGTGAGTCCTCAGCGATGCATTTGTTAAACAAAATGCCTTAAAGAGGCTCCAGTTGTTTTTTTTCTTTAAACCGATAGTTCCCTGAATTAACCCTTCATCCTTCTTTAGGTGAGATTTGACTCCATGAACAGTGTTTCATGAATCACAATGGGACAAGAGAGTGGAACAGATTGATTGCGTAACAATCTCGTGTTACCTGGTTGTAAACATCTTACAGAAACAAAGAAACACAATCAGGAATGTAGGATTATAATTCTGAAAACAATCTTCGTGAATAATGTTTATAACTTGGCTTGCTCCTACACCAACTCATTCATTTGAGCGATACTCATGCACAAAGAGGGTGTTGATTTTTATAAATGAAATAGAAAATGTTAGTCGCTCAGTTGTGTCCGAGTCTTTGCAACCCGATGGACAATAGGCAGCCAGGCTTGTCTATTTGTGGGATTATCAAGAGTACTGGAGTGGGTTGCCATTCCCTTCTCCCAGGGATCTTCCTAACCCAGGGATGGAACCTGGGTCTCCTGCTTTGCGGGCAGATTCTTTACCATCTGAGCCACCAGGAAGGTGGAAAGCAATTAAACACAGTTGCTCTAGGACTTCACTGACAGTCCAGTGACTAAGACTCTTTGCTCCCAATGTGGGGGATCCAGGTTCGATCCCTGGTCGAGGGGCTAGACCCCATATGCCAAAACTTAAGAGTTTACATGCCTCCACTGAGACTTGATGCAGGCAAATAATACATAAATATTTACACACACACACACACACACACACACACACACACACACACACACCAACTCCTGCCGTGAACACAGAACTGCAACTCCTCATTTCAGTTCAGTTTAGTCGCGCAGTCGTGTCCGATTCTTTGCGACCCCATGAATCGCAGCACGCCAGGCCTCCCTGTCCATCACCATCTCCCGGAGTTCACTCAGACTCACGTCCATGGAGTCCGTGATGCCATCCAGCCATCTCATCCTCTGTCATCCCCTTCTCCTCCTGCCCCCAATCCCTCCCAGCATCAGAGTCTTTTCCAATGAGTCAGCTCTTCGCATGAGGTGGCCAAAGTACTGGAGTTTCAGCTTTAGCATCATTCCTTGGGTTGACCGCCTTCAGAATACACTGGTTGGATCTCCTTGCAGTCCAAGGGACTCTCAAGAGTCTTCTCCAACAATGCAACTCCTAGGTCCCTCCTTATGAAAGAACTCGCTGTCCAGGGTCCTGATTTTCTTCCCAGAGGCAGTCTGTGTCCAGTGATGGAACCTAGGTTCTAAAGGATTGGCCGCTATGGCTCGGCTCAGATGCAGGGAAATTGCTGTAGAAACCAGTGCCACCCTGGCAAAGCTAGGTTGGACCTGCCCTATCGTTCTTGCTCTCACAAACACCCTGCGCCCCACCTCCCAGATCCATCTCAGTGTACAGTTTTGCAGAGGAAAAATTGGTACCTGGAGAGGTCTGAGAGAAGATGATAAAAAGCTCTTAGGAAGATAGTGTTTAGGCAGGGAAGTTCAAGAGGGAAGGGACACATGTATACCTATGGCTGACTCATGTTGATGGACAGCAGAAACCAACCTCATATCGGAAAGAAATTATTCTCTAATTAAAAATAAATAAATGTAAGTTAAAAGATAAATATACATAGTTTAATTAATGAATTACACCTCAATAGAGTTGGGGGAAAATGTTGAGGATCCTAAAGAACTTTTGTTTATTTGAATTGTGTCTCTCAGTGTTTCACTTCAGTTCAGTCGCTCAGTCGTGTCTGACTCTTTGTGACCCCATGAACTGCAGCACGCCAGGCCTCCCTGTCCATCACCAACTCCTGGAGTTTACCCAAACTGATGTCCGTTGAGTCAGTAATGCCATCTAACCATCTCATCCTCTGTCGTCCCCTTCTCCTCCTGCCTTCAATCTTTCCCAGCATCAGGGTCTTTTCAAATGAGTCAGCTCTTTGCATCATGTGGCCAAAATATTGTAGCTTCAGCTTCAACATCACTCCTTCCAGTGAACACCCAGGACTGATTTCCTTTAGGATGAACTGGTTGGATCTCCTTGCAGTCCAAGGGACTCTCAAGAGTCTTCTCCAACACCACAGGTCAAAAGCATCAATTCTTCGGTGCTCAGCTATCAATGTTTACCAGGGAAGAAATTCTAACTGATATATGTTTCAGTATTTATGTGCTGTGTGAGTGATAATTTGCTTCCGTCGTGACCGACTCTTTGTGACCCTGCGGACTGTAGCCCAGTGGGCTCATGTCTCCATGGGATTCTGCTGGAAAGAATACTGGAGTGAGTTGCCATGCCCCCTTCCAAGGGATTGAACTCACATCACTTACATCTCCTGCATTGGCAGGTGGATTCTTGACCACTGAGCCTCCTGGGAAGTGCATTTATGTGTGAATTCATCTTAAAATAAAAATAAAAGTATTACACATTAATGTAGGTAATGCTCTGTTATAATATTGTCTGTCTATAAATAGATAATTTTACGAAAAAAACTCTATTTCCCAAAATAAAACAATTCATGAGAAAGAAAAAAAAAAGATACTGTTTAGAAGGTAAACCATCCACCACCTGTGAACATGGTGGGTGGCTCTGTCCTTCTCAGACTCCAGAAAAAAGGCTCAGGTGAAAAATCTGAGCCAATAATAGATATTTGTTCCAGGATGGATTTACATATTGCTGTATATGGCATACATGGCAGAAGGGAGGGGTTAAAAAGTTTTGTGCATCCAGTGGAAATTTTTTTCAATTGATAAAAAGTGCCGCTCTTATATATATATATATATATTTTTCTATTTATTCGTGTGTTTGGCTGTGCCAGATCTTAATTGCAGCAAGCCAAAGCTTCAGTCTTCCTTGGAGCACGCAAACTCTTAACTGTGCGTGTGGGATATAGCTCACCGACCAGAGATGGAACCCAGACCCCTTGCCTTGGGAGCTCGGAGTCCTAGCCGCTGGACCACCAGGAAAGCCTGTCGTCTCCTAGCAATTTGTATCACTTCGTGAATTCTGTGTGTTGCCTAGATACAAGGGCTTCTCATGTGGGGCTAGTGGTAAGCAACCTGCCTGCCTAGGCAGGAGACACAAAAGAAGTGGGTTTGATCCCTGGGTTGGGAAGATTCCCCTGGAGGCAGGCACAGTTACCCGCTGCAGTATTCTTGCCTGGAGAATCCCACGGACAGAGGAGGCTGGTGGGCTGCAGTCCGTAGGGTTGCAAAGACTCCAACAAGACTGGAGCGCCTTAGCACACACAAGACGGTGTAGACACAGGATCCTATTTTTCATTCTCAACAGCAACGGAGAGGCACGTTTGCTTCATGCAACTCTTCCTGTTCTCTGTGCTGTCCTTCCAGGGCAGGGGTTTGTCTTCAACTTTGATTCTGCATTATCTACACCCTTCAGCCTTTTTTATTGATGACCGCTGAGACCATTAGGCTCGGTGACATCTATCGGGGGCTGTCACGACCGTCCGCCGCCTTTTCTGCCTCACTTATTCTCCGAGGTGCTTCTCGGGAGATTAATGGATCCGAACCCTCGTCTCAATTATTTTTATTATGCCCGGCTACTGCTCGCTCCTATTAAAAATGAGAGGGGACTGTTCATTTAAGGATTCAATATTCCTGTGAAGCGGTAACTCAGTGTCGGTTTCTCCATTACCCCACCACCCACTCGAGGGACCAGATTTATAGAAGTGGCCCCCCTGTTGGAAGAACCTCGACTCCGTCCACTGAACATGGTTCGTATCATGGGAAGTTAACCTTGAGAGGCTTAAATAATTACTAATGAAGTTCTCTGCAAGTTTATTCAGCTGCATCCACCGTGATGATCAGAGCGAACTCAAAGCCAACCTATAAAGCTTTCTGCATTTCTAGGAGACGGGGTGATTTTGTGCTGAAAACAAACATAGGGTTACCAAAGGTTGGGAGGGATAAATTAGGAATTTGGGAATCACGGGTACACATTACCAGACATAAAAAGTGGAAAAGTGGTGGAAAGAACTTATTCGCCAGTGCAGGAGATACAGGTTCGATCCCTGGGTCCGGAAGATCCCCTAGAGGAGGAAATGGCAACCCACTCCAGTATTCTTGCCTGGAGAATTTCATGGACAGAGGAGCCTGGGGAGCTACCGTCCATGGGGTCACACACACATATAGAAAATAGATAACCAGCAAGGACCTTACTGTACCACACAAGGCAATATATTCAATATCTTGTCATAATGTATATGGAAAAAAATCTGGAAAACCATACATATTTACATATATGCATGCTCATTTGCGTCTGACTATTTGCAACCCTCTGTAGCCCACCGGGCCCTACCCCTCGTGGGATTCTCCAGGCCAGAATACTGCAGTGGGTTGCCATTTCCTCCTCCAGGGGATCTTCCCACCACCCAGGGGTCAAACCTGCATCTCCTGCATGGGCAGGTGGATTTTTTTCCCCACTGAGCCACCTGGGAAGCTCCATATTTACATATATATATATAAATAAATATATATATTTATATGTATAATTGAATAGCTTTGTTGCACACCCGAAACTAACTCAGCATTGTAAATCAAATATATTCCAATAAAAAGATAATGTACATTTTTATGTCTGTTTTTGTATTTTGTGTTTTTTTGTGTGTGTTTGTGTCTTTTTCGTGTGTTTCTTTTACGAACAAGCCACTTGCAAAGAAAATATTTGCAAGGCATCAATTAATATGCAGAGGGCATTGTAATTAATAATCCATTAGCGTGAAATTGTGTGACACAGTTGGAGGTCTGGAGCAGAGACCAGAGCCGCTGTTTATTTTGAATTAACATTTTGATGGCGCCTCCCTGTTTCTTTGTAAATTATGTGCCAAACAGCGTTGCAAATATTCTGCTGCCACGGAAGTACTGTGGAAAAACATAAATTTCCAGGAGGCTTTGCTAATGTTATTTTTGCCTCTTGAATTTTTTTTTTTCTTTTTGCCAGATTGAATAATGGGGGCTATCATATCTCACCACCGTGTTCCACTAGAGTTAGGACTTTGGTGAGCTATAAAAATAGAGGAAATTATTATTACATCATGCAGATATTGTCCCTAAGGCATTCAGCCATCTATCAATGAAATGTTCTTGAGCTGTGATGGAAAAGCTTATCACTATCAGTGAGAGGAATTAAAGGGAAGTCTGTGAAAAATTGGCTAATAACAACCACGAGATAAGATCTCTTTTGTGTTCTGCCCTTTCCTACATTTTTCCTTCCCTCCTTCTGTGCATCTACCCTTTCTCCCTGCCTCCTTCTCCCCTTCCTTCATTCCGTGTTTCCAACCCTGACTGTGTGATGACCTTGGCTTGACACCAAGGATGAAACAACATGAATAAAAAACCATTCCTAGCTTTAAGGAAGAGACAGAAATGCGCTCTGAGAATGCAGAGTAGAGACAGAAACTTTGTTGGCCTGACTGCAAAATTAGTATACATAAAGCTAACACCTTCCTGGTATAAATAAACCTTGTGCTTTAATAGTATAAATAAAGCTGAGCAAGGAAGAATTGATGCTTTTGAACTGTGGTGCTGGAGAAGACTCTTGAGAGTCCCTTGGACTGCAAGGAGATCCAGCCAGTCCATTCTAAAGGAAATCAGTCCTGAATATTCATTGGAAGGACTAACGCTGAAGCTGAAACTCCAATGCTTTTGCCACCTGATGCGAAGATTTGACTCATTGGAAAAGACCCTGCTGCTGGGAAAGATTGAAGGCAGGAGGAGAAGGGGACAACAGAGGATGAGATGGTTGGATGGCATCACCGACTTAACGGACAGGACTTTGAGCAAGCTCCGGGAGATGGTGATGGACAGGGAGGCCTGGCGTGCTGCCGTCCATGGGGTCACAGAGTCGGACACGACTGAGCGACTGACCTGAACTGAGCATCTGTTGGTTGTTCCTCTTGTTTAGTCTGTCCGTTGTGTCTGACTCTCTGTAACGCCCCAGGCTCCTCTGTCCATGGGAGTCTCCAGGCAAGAATACTGCAGTGGGTTGCCATTGCCTCCTCCAGGGGATCTTCCTGACCCAAGGATCCAACCCAAGAGTCTGCTGCTTGGCAAGCAGATCCTTCACAGCGGAGGCACCCCTACTGGATTATAGACTTGCCAGCTGCCAAGACAGTAGACCTTAAATGTTGTCACCGCAGCAAGAGAACAGTACCTCTGGGAGCTTATGGCGTTAACCTCAGGACAGTGATTAGTTTGCAACGTATGTATGTATCAAATCATCACAAATACACAGCCTTAAATGTACAGAATCTGGCATGTCAGTTACCTCTCGATAAAAGCCGGAAGAATGATGGTTGATCTCACCAAACTTTCATTCTTTTGGACCGTGGTCTCCAGGCTTGAGAATCTAACACATGAATTGAACTGGAGCTGATAATGGAAGTACAGTGTACCACCTTCCTGAGTGACTCAGAGGGAAAGAACCCGCCTGCCAACGCAGGAGACGCAGGAGGCATGGGTTCAACCCCTGGATCGGGAAGATTCCCCTGGAGGAAGAAATGGCAACTCACTCTTCTATTGTTGCCTGGAGAATCCCATGCACAGAGGAGCCTTGTGGGCTTCCATCCACCGAGTCATAAAGAGTCGGACACGACCGAGGACCTGAGGAAGCAGGCAGGCAGTGAACCATTCCAGAAACCATCCCCCCAACCCCTGCCCTCAATCCATGCAAAAACTGTCTTCCAAGACACCGGTTTCACATGCTGAAAAGGTTGGGGACCCCTGCTGTTGGACATTCAGGTGACAGAGTGTGTTTTATGGGGGGGCAATCTGAACAGAAGTGCCTGTATCATTCTGCAAGTAGAATGATATTCAAATACTGCCGTGGGGGGGCATGTTTCAATGCTGATGCTTTCCGATACAGACCCGGGGTCCAGATGAACTCAGAGCTCAGAAGGGTAAATTCCTGCCGGCCAAGCCAGTTCTTCTCTCAGGAGCATGAACTTCTGCCTTCTCTGGGTTTAAATAACGATGGTCCGTGGGCAACCCCTCCACTATTTCAATTCATCTCTGAGCTACTTGAGCCATATTCTGAGAGGTGAAGAATAAGGGACAACCGGGTCTTTGAGATGACAACTCCAAGAAAGGTCAGAGCAAAAACAACTCTGTGTGAAAAACAATTTGCATAGCAAATGATGCATTAAATGATGATTCGACTCTGCCGTGATCGTAATTACAATGCTAACAGGGACACTCTCCACAAGGGTGATTGCTGGGAGCATGGAGATGGCAACTCGTAGCTCAAGACCTCACACAATACTTGTAGGAATCATCCCTTTAGATTCATTTAGGGGTCCCTTTTGGGGCTTTTCCTGGTGGCTCAGATGGTAAAGAATCTGCCTGCAATGCAGGAGACCTCTGGGTCAGGAAGAACCTCTGGAGGAAGGCATGGCAACCCACTCCAGTATTCTTGCCTGGAGAATCCCACTGACACAGAAGCCTGGCAGGGCTACAGTCCACGGGGGTCACAGAAGAATTGACTGAGCAGCTGAACCACATTCTCCCCTGTGGAAGGGCCACACTGCATTTATCCATTGTATTCGCTGAGGGACACTTGAATTACTTTCATCTTTCAGTAAGCGTCTGCTGTGAATATGGGTATACAAACGTTACAGTCCCTGCTGTCAACTCTCTGACGGTATTAACCAAGGACTGACATTTCTGGGATTGGTGATAACTCTGTTTCACTTTTTAGGGGACTGCAATACTGTTTGAAATATAAGGTTTTTTTTTTTCTTTTTAAACTTTCTATTTTGTATGGTGGTATATATATACACACATACGTGTATTACGCTGGAAGCTCAGCTGGTAAAGAATCCTCCTGCAATGCGGGAGACCTGGGTTTGATCCCTGGGTCGGGAAGATCCCTTGGAGAAGAGAATGGCATCCCACTCTAGTATTCTTGCCTCACAGACATAGAAAAGAGACACAAACAACTATATATTAAATATATAACCAATATGGGCTTCCCTGGTGGCTCAGATACTCAGGAACCCATCTGCCAATAGACACAGGTTTGATCCCTGGGTCAGGAAGATCCCCTGTAGAAGACAACGACAACCCACTCCTGTAATTCTTGCCTGGAGAATCCCATGGACAGAGAAGCCTGGCGGGCTACAGTCCATGGGGTCGTGAAGAGTCGGACGGGGCTGAAGAACTAAAGACAGCATGTATATGTGTATGTTTAAAATAGACTATAGACGCGTATATATAGAGTAGAGACATCTGAGCATCTAGTTTATACATATATTCAATGTAATATATAAATTATATTTTTATAGCCCCTTCCATTATACGCTATTGCAAGATGCTGAGTAGAGTTCCCTGTGCTGAAGAGTACGTTTGTGTTGTTGGGTTCTTGCATGCTCAGATCTGTGCTCCTCTTTTGCGACCCCGTGGACTGTAGCCCGCCAGGCTCCTCTGTCCGTGGGATTCTCCACGCAAGAATTCTGGAGTGGGTTGCCATTGCCTTCTGCAGGGGATCTTCCCAACCCAGGGATCAAACCTGTGTCTCCTGCATTAGCAGACGGTTTCCCGACTATCTGAGCCAGCAGGGAAGCCCATTATTGGTTACATATTTGATATATAGCTGTTTGTCTCTGCTAATCCCGGCTTCATAATTTACCCCTCCTTGCATTTTCCTTTCGTAACCACCAGTCTCTTTTCTATGTCTGTGAGTCTATTTCTGTTGTGACAATGAAGGCGTTCACACTCCACAATTCCATAAGGAAGTGATATCATCTGGCATTTGTCTTTCTGTGTCTGACTTACTCCACTTAGTCTGATAACCGCTAGGTCCATCTATGTTTCTGCAAATGGCAATATTTCATTTTATTCTTTTTTATGGCTGAGTAACATTCCATTGTGTGTACCACACATTCTTGCTTAACAAGTGGCAAGAATGGGTCTTTGTAGAATCTATTAACAAATGTGGAATTCTTTAAAATAGCACCATAAAGCTGTGACTTTGCTGGGATAAAATGTTCCTTAAACAGAAAACTGAAGTAGGTTAAAAAAAAATGGAACCAATAATCTTTAATAAGATTATTAAAGAGGTCAAACCAGTCAGTGGTAAAAGAAATCACACTGAATATTCTTTGGAAGGGCTGAAGCTGAAGCTCCAATCCTTCGGCCCCCTGATGTGAAGAATGTACTCATTGGAAAAGACCCTGATGCTGGGAAAGATTGAAGACGAGAGGAGAAGGGGAGAACAGAGGATGAGGTGGCTGGATGGCATCACTGACTTGACGGACGTGAGTTTGGGTGAACTCCGGGAGCTGGTGATGGACAGGGAGGCCTGGCGTGCTGCGATTCATGGGGTCGCAAAGAGTCGGACACGTCTGAGAGGCTGAACTGAATCTTTAATAATCATGGAAAGACAGTGAACATATGTATAACTGAGTCACCTTGCTATACACCTGAAACGGACACAACATTGTTTTTTTTTTAGATTTTATTTTTTTTCTTTTTTTTTAAATTAATTAATTAATTTTTTAAATTACAATACTGTATTTGTTTTGCCATACATTGACAACATTGTAAATCAACTCTTGCAATGTAAAATAAAAGCTAATTGTTTTAAAAAAGAAAAGTAACATGAAACTCATTATGAAAAAGCTTCCTAAAATCATGAAGGTGCCCATCAACATTTCCTGTGTGTAGGGCACCCCCTGCTGGTCCAGTGGTTAAAGTCCACTGCAGGGGATGTATGTAGGTTTGATCCTCGGTTAGGGAACTAAGATCTTACTTGCTATGTATGTTGTGTGGCAGAAAAATAAGAAACAAAGAAACAGTATATTTCCTATTATCTAGATACACCCACCATTCCGTTGGTTATTCTATATTGCTGCTGCTGCTAAGTCGCTTCAGTCGTGTCTGACTCTGTGCGACCCCAGAGACGGCAACCCACCAGGCTCCCCCGTCCCTGGGATTCTCCAGGCAAGAACACTGGAGTGGGTTGCCACTTCCTTCTCCAGTGCATGAAAGTGAAAGAGGAAAGGGAAGTCACTCAGTCGTGTCTGACTCTTAGCGACCCCATGGACTGCAGCCCACCAGGCTCCCCTGTCCATGGGAAGTCCACCAGGCTCCCCTGTCCATGGGATTTTGAAGGCAATGGCACCCCACTCCAGTACTCTTGCCTGGAAAATCCCATGGACAGAGGAGCCTGGTGGGCTGCAGTCTACGGGGTCGCTAGGAGTCAGACACGACTGAGCGACTTCACTTTCCCTTTTCACTTTCATGCACTGGAGAAGGAAGTGGCAACCCACTCCAGTGTTCTTGCCTGGAGAGTCCCAGGGACGGGGGAGCCTGGTGGGTTGCCGTCTCTGGGGTCGCACAGAGTCAGACACGACTGAAGCGACTTAGCAGCAGCAGCAATATAGAATAACCAACGGAATGGTGGGTGTATCTAGATAATAGGAAATATACTGTTTCTTTGTTTCTTAACACGACTGAGCGACTTCACTTTCCCTTTTCACTTTCATGCACTGGAGAAGGAAGTGGCAACCCACTCCAGTGTTCTTGCCTGGAGAGTCCCAGGGACGGGGGAGCCTGGTGGGCTGCTGTCTATGGGGTCGCACAGAGGTGGACACGACTGAAGCGACTTAGCAGCAGCGTCTGTTATGGTTATTGTTATTTTTCAGTCACTTAGCGACTCTAAGTGACTCATGTCCGACCCTTTGCCACCCCTGGACTGCAGCACATAAGCCTCCCTGTCCATCACCAACTCCCAGAGTTTGCTCAAACTCATGTCCATTGAGTCGGTGATGCCATCCAGCCATCTCATCCTCTGTCGTCCCCTTCTCCTCCTGCCTTCAATCCTTCCCAGCATCAGGCTCTTTTCCAATGAGTAAGTACTTCGCATCAGGCGGCCAAAGTATTGAAGCTTCAGCTTCAGCATCAGTCCTTCCAATGAATATTCAGGGTTCGTTTCCTTTAGGATGGACTGGTTTGATCTCCTTGCAGTCCAAGGGGCTCTCAAGAGTCTTCGCCAGCACCACAGTTCGAAAGCATCAATTCTTCAGCGCCCAGCCTTCTTTCGCGTCTGTCTGAGCATTAAAAACCCGAATTAACTCAACCGGCTTTGTTCTGAGGCTCAAGGCTGCGTCTGTTAACAAAGATTGGCCTTTCCCCACTGAGAGCCTGCCTGAAAAAATAGTCTATCCAATGGAGACTTCACGAAGCCGGGCCTGAAACAATACCCTCACTCTATTTGCTGACATCTCAAGCATTAAATTAATGTTCTCGAGGCCGATTCATCAGCCTCCTAACCAGTCATTGGGATTCAATGCATGCGGATGGTTGGAACTCAGAGCAGCCGGCCCGTGGAAAAAAGCGACTTTTCATTTTGCACCCAATCACGGAAACTGCATCAGGCAGCCGCCCGGAGGCTGGTGGGGGCTGAGACTCTAACGACGGAAGCAGGGAGCATCAGAATTTTGCAGCAAACACAGAAGAAGCCTGTGTAACCTGTGAACCCCCTTCATACCTCATTTTTTCAAATTTATCTTTTATTTTTCAAACCATCTTTACTATTTATAGACCACACATAGACCCCCTCAAATTTATCTTTAATTTTTCAACCATCCTTAATGTTTATCACAAGGGCTGGGCTGGAGAAGGCAGCTCAGTCGTGTCCGACTCTTTTCGACTCCATGGACTGTAGCCCCGCCAGGCTCCTCTGTCCGTGGAATTCTCCAGGCAAGGATACTGGAGTGGGTTGCCATGCCTTCCTCCAGGAAATCTTCCTGACCCAAGGATTAAACCTGGGTCTCCTACATGGCAGGCAAAAATCTTAACTATCTGAGCCACCAGGGAAATCCAAGAACACTGGAGTCGGTTACCATTTCCTTCTCCAGGGGATCTTCCCGACTCAGGGATCGAACTCATGTCTCTTGCATTGCAGGCGGATTCTTTCCCTCCTGAGCTACCAAGAAGGCATCTTAAATGTTTATCATATGGGCGTCCCTGGTGACTTAGTGGTAAAGAATCCGCCTGCAATGCAGGAGACGCAGGTTCCATCCCTGAGTTGGGAAGATCCACTGGAGAAGGGAATGGCAATCCACTCCAGTATTCTTGCCTGGAAAATCCCATGGACAGAGGAGCCTGGCAGGGCTACAGTCCACGGGGTCACAAAAGAGTCGGAGACAAGTGAGCAAATAAATAACAACAATTTAGGCAAATCGATGAAACGTAGGCCGTCTGTGTCCAGCCTGGATGCACGCAGAAAATGCCTGTTACAGACTTGACACTGCAGATTTCAGAAAGGCTAGAGGCTTGTTCCAATATTTGCGATCGCTGACACCTCTGTTCAGGTGTGTCAGCAAGTTCATGCTTAAGAAAGCCTATGGTTGGAGAGACTCCCTTGAGGTTGTTATGTTAAGACAGAGCTGTAAAAGAAGGTCGGAGAGAGTCATTTCCTAGGCAGGTTGATAAGCAGTCTAGGGGTCCCCAAGGAGAGAGGGGTCTGGAATTCTCAAGGAGGAAGAAAGGACAAACTTTTTTTCCTTCTCTTCATTCCTCAGGATTCAGTTCAGTTCAGTTCAGTCGCTCAGTCGTGTCCGACTCTTTGCGACCCCGTGAATCGCAGCACGCCAGGCCTCCCTGTTCATCACCATCTTGTATCCTGCTTGAGGACAGTCTCTGGATTAAACCTTCTGGCTAATTCTATTATCTTAAAATGTAAATTATGGGAGTAGGTCTGGTGAGGTTTTTCCAATCTTCAGACCTTCTTTGGATTCACTGGAGAGTATGTAACTTCTTTGCTAACACTAGCAACGGGGTACTCTTTCTGCCCCCTTCTGATGCCTACATCAGAAGCTTTCTCTATCTCCTTTATACTTTAATAAAACTCTATTACACAAAAGCTTGGAGTGATCAAGCCTCGTCTGTGGCCCCGGATTGAATTCTTCTCCTCCAGGGGCCAAGAATCCCGGTGTCTTCGAGAGATTCAACAACAACATTTCAGGTCCTCGGGAGGAAGGCAAAGTTTACTCCAGAAAGCATGATAGAGCTTTATGAAAATCACAGAGGATGATCTAGTCCAGAGTGTTAATGCAGTCCAACTATTCTTCCCCACTGGCTGGTGTGTGTGTGTGTTTGTCAGTTGCCCGAAGTCCCAGAGCTTCAGTAATGGGCTCTTTTTCTCTTTTTTGCTGCTGCGTGCAAAATCTTACCTCCCCAACCCAGGATTGAACCCTTGCCCCTCTGTTGGAGTCTTAACCACTGGACCATCAGGGACAGTCTCTTTTTTTTTTAAATCGAAGTATAGTTGATTTACAATATCATGATAGTTTAGGATGTGCAGCAAAGTTATAACTTCAGCAAAGTGATTCAGCAGCAAGCCTGGCGTGCTGCAGTCCATGTGGTCACAAAGAGTCAGGCACGACTGAGCGACTCAACTGATCGTACACACACACGTAGAGGGGCTTCCCTGGTAGCCCAGCCGGTAAAGAATCTGCCTGCAATGCCAGAGATCCGGGTTGAATTCCTGGGACCGGAAGATCCCCTGGAGAAGGGATAGGCCACCCACTCCAGTATTCTCAGGCTACCCTCACGGCTCTGCTGGGAAGGATTCCACCTGCAACTCCGGAGACCTGGGCTTGATCCCTCGGTTGGGAAGATGCCCTCGGAGGAGGGAATGGCTACCCACTCCAGTATTCTGGCCTGGAGAATCCCATGGAGAGAGGAGTACAGCCCATGGCAGGCTACAGTCCATGGGGTTGAGAGGAATTGGACACGATTCTGCAACTAAGCACAGCACACACACACATTTGTTTTCAATTCTTTTCCTTTATATGATTGCAAAATGTTGAGTAGAGTTGCCTGGGCTATATAGTTAAGTCCGTATTTATTTTAACTATAATAGTGCGTATGCATACGTTCAGTTCAGTTCAATCGCTCTGTCGTGTCTGACTCTTTGCGACCCCATGAATCGCAGCACGCCAGGTCTCCCTGTCCATCACCAACTCCCGGAGTTCACTCAGACACGTCCATGGAGGCGGTGATGCCATCCAGCCATCTCATCCTCTGCCGTCCCCTTCTCCTCCTTTCCCCAATCCCTCCCAGCATCAGAGTCTTTTCCAGTGAGTCAACTCTTCACATGAGGTGGCCAAAGTACTGGAGTTTCAGCTTCAGCATCATTCCTTCCAAAGAAACCCCAGGGCTGATCTCCTTCAGAATGGACTGATTGGATCTCCTTGCAGTCCAAGGGACTCTCAAGAGTCTTCTCCAACACCACAGTTCAAAAGCATCCATTCTTCGGCGCTCAGCCTTCTTCACAGTCCAGCTCTCACATCCATACATGACCACAGGATATGTACCAGCCTCCTATTTATCTGTGTGTGTGTGCATACTCAGGGTTGTTCAGTTGCTCAGCCGTGTCTCGCCCTTTGCAACCCCATGGACTGTAGCCCACCAGGCTTCTCTGTCCATGGGATTCTCCAGGCAAGAACACTGGAGTGGGTTGCTATGCCCTCCTCCAGGGGATCTTCCAGACCCAGGGATCGAACTCACGTCTCCTGAGTTGCTGTCAGATTCTTCACCATTCATGCCTAAATCCCTACTCCCAACTAACATCCTTCTCAACAGTGAAAAGCTAGAAGCATCTCCTCTAAGATCAAGGAGCAACACAGGGATGCCCACTCTCGCCGTTTCTACTCAGCATAGCTTTGGAAACCCTCGCTAGAGCAATCAGAGAGGAAAAAAAAAGGGGGGGAGGATGTGCTCTTTAAGATGCTCTTTGTCGGATCAAATTAAAGCAAGCTGGCTAAACAGTTCTAATGGTTCTTAGAGAAGCATCCAGTCGATGTGGATGATTTTCCTTTTGGAAATATTTGTCCAGGGATTTCAGAACAGCCAGAACTGTGGTGGAATAAATCCGTTCTAAAACAAAGCCTCGGTCCATTGTCTGTAATCCGTGCTAATGCCTTTCCCGGGCATTTGCGGCTTTGCTGGAGAGAGACACACCAGGGCCCACGGTATGCTGCTGCAGGCCACGGTGTTACTTTATGAATGTCCGGTGTGGGTTTTGGAAAGCCAGGCAGGCAAGGATACCTTGAACCTTGCAAAGCTGGAAGCTGATACATGGTCTGGCATCCTCCTGTGTTTGAAGTCCTAATAGTCACCCAGGTTTCCCTGGCAGCTCGGTAGTTTAAAAAAATCCTTCTGCCAATGCAGGAGATTCGGGTTCAATCCCTGGTTCAGGAAGATTCCCCTGGAGAAAAAAATGGCAACCCACTCCAGTATCCTTGCCTGGGGAATCCCAGGGACGCCTGGTGGGCTACAGTTCATGGGGTCGCAAAGACCCACAGACGACTGAGTCACCTAACAGTAACAAGCAGTCTCACATCTGTGCTTTGGAGCTTCTGCCTCCTTTTCAAAGAGAGTTTTCAAATCCTCTAGTCTCTCAAGCTGTTCGAATAACTTAAATAAGTGCACAGACAGTTGTACTCAGAACTCAGAGGATCGACACTTTAATATTTCCGAGAGCGCGTAAGGGCCAGAGGTTACACAAACAGCGTTCTTCGCAGGAGGAGAGCAAAAAGGTTTGTGGCTTGTTTTTTCTCTGAATAAATAACACGGTCAGGGACGCTTAGGAATTAAAAAAAAAAAAAAAACACAACTTTAAAGTCACCGAGAAAGAGGACAGGCCAATAAAACAGATTCATGATTTAAGAAGCTTGGAGCATCAAAGAAATAGACAGTTGATGTTTTATTTGTACAGTTGTGGAAGGAGGTGGCAGACAGATGTCTGAACTGACAAGCATAAGGGGATACACATCACTGGATCTGAGACATTTATTTTCATAAATATCGAAGAAGTGGAGAGCCCCTTATCGCTTTTAAGTACCTTCCCTTTTCCTGGCATTAAAATAAAGTTGCATGCGGATAGGAAATTTCTACCAAAGCACTTGGCTGAGAGGTGCGTTTCTGGAAAAGACAAAAAAAAAGCTTCAGCATTTAGCAAGCTTCAGCATTTAAATGCAAGCCCAAGTGTGTTGCAGGTACAAAACAAAACAAAACAGGAAACTCCCCAAGCACAGGCTTTAAAAATAATAAGATGACTTTGTGTTGGCTTCATGCTTATCAGTCATCTCCAAGCAGTATCAGTTCAGTTCAGTTCAGTTGAGTCACTCAGTCATATCCGACTCTTTGCGACCCCATGAATTGCAGCACGCCAGGCCTCCCTGTCCATCACCAACTCCCGGAGTTCGCTCAGACTCACGTCCATCGAGTCAGTGATGCCATCCAGCCATCTCATCCTCGGTCGTCCCCTTCTCCTCCTGCCCCCAATCCCTCCCAGCATCAGAGTCTTTTCCAATGAGTCAACTCTTCGCATGAGGTGGCCAAAGTACTGGAGTTTCAGCTTCAGCATCATTCATTCCAAAGAAATCCCAGGGCTGATCTCCTTCAGAATGGACTGGTTGGATCTCCTTGCAGACCAAGGGACTCTCAAGAGTCTTCTCCAACACCACAGTTCAAAAGCATCCATTCTTCGGTGCTCAGCCTTCTTCACAGTCCAACTCTCACATCCATACATGACCACAGGAAAAACCATAGCCTTGACTAGATGGACCTTAGTCAGCAAAGTAATGTCTCTGCTTTTGAATATGCTCTCTAGGTTGGTCATAACTTTTCTTCCAAGGAGTAGGCGTCTTTTAATTTCATGGCTGCAGTCTAGGGGTTGACAAATGACACACAGCGTTAGCCTTATATCAGGCAAGTAATGAAATGGTGAAAAATCCACCTGCCAACGCAGGAGACGTGGGTTCGATCCCTGGAGGAGGGCATGGCAACCCTCTCCGGTAGGCTTGCCTGGAGGATCCTGTGGACAGAAGTGATCCCAGTCCTCGGAGACTGCCAGGAGTCAGACAGGACTGAGTGACGAAGCACAGCAAACGGTGTGTTTTAGATCCCAAGAGGGAAGAGGCGATGAACTTAGGACAAGGACCGCAAAAGATACCTCGAAACGCCAGCTACACTGTCCCCCAACCCCTCAGGACCCCATCTGCTCAACCTGGGTGTTTTAAATCCTCCCACCAAGCCCCTCTTGTTTAAAGCTGCAGGATTGCAACCAACGGAGACCTTGATGCTTCTGAGTTTAAAATGAGAACTCGCCCGATGCATGGAAATTAGCTCCTGCCCCAAATCTCTCGTAAAATGGCTTGGAAAGGGGCTGTCTCAAATCCTCTGTGAGCTTGGGCTTGGAAATCCCTAAAGCTCCTCTGGACTAGGACCCAGGAGGTTAGATTTACTCTGATTCCAAAGGAGCTGAGGTAAGGAGTGGTCCTGGCAGGGTATTCCATGCGGTCCTCTTTGTCTCTTTCCTAGCAGATGGCACAATTCTCCAGAGTAAAAGGGGGTAACGTCTAGCACTGGGCCTCCATTTCCGAAGGCACTGAAATTCTGAACCAGCTCATACAACCTCACTCTGGGTAAACCTCACCTCTTTCTTCTCATTAGTCCTCCAAGAACATTAAAAGGAATTTTAATTCGGATTTTGCAAATACAGAGAAGGTGCAGATTCTATGAATATATATTTCATACTGTTGGATGGTGATGGACAGGGAGGCCTGGTGTGCTGCGATTCATGGGGTCGCAAAGAGTCGGACACGACTGAGCGACTGAACTGAACTGAAATGAACTGTTGAATATTAACACCTCCGAGGGACCTTCAGTTTCCATTTTGCAAAAAAAAGGCAGAGAACTCGAGAAAATAACAGTACTCCCTTGGATGCTTCAAGGTATCAACCGACGCCTCTGCTTGGCTTCAAGGGGTGAAGGGGTCCTACCCACTGAGACTGTCCCCCAGCGAATCTGACTCTGACTTCTCCACCCTTTCCACTGTCCTGGGTGTGTAATTGGCACCCTACCTTTGCTCCATTGAAACTGCCTAAATAGGGGCGTCCCTGGTGGTCTTGTGGCTGGGACTCTACACTTTTCACTCTAGGGATTATGGGTTTGATCGACAGTCCGGTAATTAGAATCCCACACACAGGGTGCCCAAAAAAATACGCCAGTCTCATCATAATAAACATTTTAAGAAGCAGAAACTTCAATACTTTGGCCACTTGATGTGATGAATTGATTCATTGACAAAGACCCTGAAGCTGGGAAAGATTGAGGGTAGGAGGAGAAGGGGACGACAAAGGATGAGATGGTTGGATGAACGTGAATCTGAGCAAACTCCCCGGAAGATGGTGAAGGACAGGGAAGCCTGGAATATTGCAGTCCACGGGGTCAGAAAGAGTCGGCCACGACTGAGCGAATGAACGAAAAAACAACCAACTTTACATATGGGGGCTCCGAGAGATTCTTAGCCAAGAGCTGGGAGAGTTAAAAGCAGGAAAAACGCAACCTGAGTCCAGATGTCGGCCTTTGGGACATGTTGTCTCTTTATGCCAGTAAATTGAGAAAGAAAACGTTACAGAGATTTTCCGTCTCATAAGGAGCTTGTGTCTGTTTGCTGACATTACGCCTGAGTCCACCGCGTTTTTGCAGGACCTAGGGCCCGACTTCAGACTCTGATAGAGATTGCGTCAGTGACAGCTTGGACAGATATATTGAGAAATGAACAGAAAGGCTAATTTCTAAGAGTTTTATAGGCGAGAAAGAGCATAAGATCTGACTTTTTCTGGAGGCTGAAGCCCTGTGCAAAATCATGGTCTCTAAATAGCAAAAAAAATTGGCAATCTGTATTCCCTTTACTGGAATTTAGACATTTAAATATCAGAAGTGTTTTCTTTTCTTTTTTTTTTTCCCCAAAGGCAACCTGGACACTCTAGAAAATAAGCATGATTTGATGTATTTAAATGCGTAGTGTCTTCTGAAGGTAGGCACTGGTTTCGGAATTATAATTTTTAATGCCCTAAAGTGCTCTTTGAGGCTTTCTCTGAAAATTCTCTCCAAAAGCATTTCCCTGAAATTTTTGTTTTTAAATTATCTCCATTTGGAAAAATAGAAATTGGCCATGCAGTATATTATTTGGTGTATATTAAAAACCAAATCATGTGCGGATGAGAGAGTTGGATCGTAAAGAAGGCTGAGCACCAAAAAGGATTGATGTTTTTGAACTGTGGTGCTGGAGAAGACTCTTGAGAGTCGTTTGGACAGAAAGGAGAGGGAACCAGTCCATCCTAAAGGAGATCAACCCTGAATACTCATTGGAAGGACTCATGGTGAAGCTCCAATTCTTTGGCCTCCTGGTGTGAAGAACTGACTCGTTGGAAAACACCCTGATGCTGGGAAAGATTGAGGGAGGGAGGAGAAGATGGCAACAGAGGATGAGATGGCTGGATGGCATCACCGACTCAATGGACATGAGTTTGAGTAAGCTCCGGCAGTTGGTGGTGGACAGGGAGGCCTGGCGTGGTGCAGTCCATGGGGTCGCAAAGAGTCGGACACGGCAGAGCGATATAACAGACACATGATCAATCCCTGGGTCAGGAAGATCCCCTGGAGACGGCAGTGACAACCCTCTCTTGGGCAGAGGCGCCTCCATGGGGTCCCGAAAGCGTCAGACGAGACTGAAGCAAGTTAGCAAGCGCACACTAAGCCTGAAAGCTTAGCACGCAGGCCTTGTAACTTTATCTGGATTAAAAAGGCGGCTTCTACTCACAGAATGGAAAGAAGGGGTCGGCGGTGGCGGGGATGGGGGCAAGATCAGAAAAAAAAAATTAGAACACGGAACCTTGGGGAAATTAGAAATGTCTATGTAAAATGATTTCTGTTTAAACGGTTGTAATGAAAACAATGAAACTTCTCTCTTTAGGAGAACAATGTTTACTGTCAAAGGCCATTTTATTTATTTATTTATTTTTAAAATTTATTTACTTTTTTAATTACAATACTGCATTTGTTTTGCCATACATTGACATGTATTAGCCACAGGTGAACACAATCTCCCAATGCTGAAGGCCATTTTAATTGAGCTCTGTTCATTGTGCCGTCTCCTTTTCTTAAATACTGAATTACCCAGGGGCATATGGCCAGTTTCAAGAGCCAGCGTCTGTGCTCACATACCCTGATATTCTTGAGCGTGAAATCTCTGTGCTTCTTTAACAAGTCTTCGTTAACGTTGAAACTGACTCACTGGAAAAGACCCTGATGCTGGGAAAGATTGAAGGCAGGAGGAGAAGGGGACGACAGAGGATGAGATGGCTGGATGGCATCACCGACTCAAAGGGCGTGAGTTTGAGCAAATTCCGAGAGTTGGTGATGGACAGGAAAGCTTGGCGTGCTGCAGTCCGTGGGGTCTCAAAGAGTCGGACATGAATGAGCGACAGAACTAAACTGAAAGTTGAAACAGGAAGACACAATGAGGGGTTAATTTTAAAGCACTGGTTGGCTTGTTGGGGGAAAGATGTGAGGAGAATTCTCAGCCCTTGGCAGATGCAGTGTTCTTAGATGTCAAGGCATTCCACCAAGAGTGGGCATTCCCCACCAGTAACTGAAACTTAGATACTGAACTTAGGTACTGAAACTTAGATAAGGTGGACGTCTCCGAGTTTTTCCATTGAGGCTGTCACTGTCTATCTGCACATAAGTTTAAAATTATGGTAAGAACCGCAAGAACGGAAGAAGGGAGTCCTACGTGTATCTCTGGATCTTTAGCAATGATCTGAGTTAGCCCTGATTTGGTTTCTCTTGCTTCCCGGCTATTGTCTGGCTGTGATGAGGTGGGGAGCTATTCTCTAGCTGTGCTCAGCTTTTGCGTTCCCCTGGCTTCTCTTGTTGCAGAGCACAGACTCTAGGCAACACCAGTGGGCTTAGTGTCCACGTGGCATGTAGAATCTTCCCGGACTGGGGATCGATCCTGTGTCTCCTGCATCGCTGGGTGGATTCTTTACCAAGTGGGCCCCCAGGGCACCACAAGGCAGATGCTGTTATATTTTGATAACAATTTTTATTCGTCTCCTTTCATTCCGTCTATCTGATCCAGCTTGTACTTTTTTTTTCCCCTCCCTTTGTTTTACATGATAATCCTGGAACAATTATCCAGCCAAACATCTTTGTCCTGATTTCTGAATATTTAGTTTTAATGAAGATTTCAGCCCTGTGGCTCAGATTATCAAACCCTTTTAGGCACTCCCAGTAATTAAAAAACAAAAAAACTCCTGTCTCACTCATTTTGAGAATTCTACAAATGTTGAATGAATGAGATATATGTTGGAATATCATTTCGTTGTGGGTGAATCAACTTAAATGTTTTGAGACACTTTGGGGTTCGCTGGTGGCTCAGATGGTAAAGCATCTGCTTGCAAAGGATCAGACTCCAGGGTTCAGTCTCTGGGATGGGAAGATCTCCTGGAGGAGGAAATGGCAACCCACTCCAGCATTCTTGCCTGGAGAATCCCATAGATGGAAGAGCCTGGTGGGCTACAGTCCATGGGGTTGCCAGAGTCGGGCACAACTTTGTTACTAAACCACCCACATGATTACCACTTTCTGATTTAAAAAATAATAATAATAAACATATGTGATGAGGGATGTAAGGTTTTGAAAAGAGGGATTTCCCCGGTGCTCCAGTGGTCAAGACTTAACCCTCCAGTGCAGGGGGTGTTGGTTTGATCTGTGTTTGGTGACCTCTGGTCCCATATTCCTTGCGGCCAAAAATGCAAAACATAAAACAGAAGCAATATTGTCGCCAATTTTAAAAGGCTTAAAAAAGTCATCTAAAAAAAGAATTTTGAAAACATAGTTTATCACGGAAGCAATGGAGATGATGATTAATGGAAGAAAGAAGCAGACCCTTTTGTGATCGTGAGGAATAGTTTATGTATACAAACACACAGAAAGTTTGATTATAGACATTTAGCAGCATGAAAAATGGAACTATAGATTTTCCCAAGTCTGAAATTTCATAATGAACGGGCTGAGTTAATTTCCCGTGGGAATGTTGGCGACTGAGTCACACAGCATACACGATACAGCTTGACAGAGGGCTAGACTTTAAATATTGGGAGAGTCTGCTATTTTAATGATTATTTTTCAGACCTCATTGCCATTGGGTTAGAATTCCAAGTTCTGTACTGAGTTTTGCTACAGCCTCATTAATCATTGATGGAATAAGATTTTGGTTCTTTGTTTCAAAAAGCATAGAGGATACATATAAGGTTTACTAAAATTACTGAACAACTTGAGATATATTTGTGTCCCAATTTAATGATGCAGTGAAGAGAAAGTTAGCATTAGTCACTCAGTCCTGTCCAACTCTTTGCGACCCCCATGGACTGCAGGCTCCTCTGTCCATGGGATTCTTCAGGCAAGAATACTGGAGTGGGTTGCTATTTCCTCCTCCAGGGGATCGTCCCGACCCAGGGATCCAACCTGAGTCTCCAGCACCTCCTGCATTAGCAGGCTGATTCTTTACCACTATGTCTCCTGGGAAGCCCACGTATGTGTAAATGTGTGTGTGTGTGTGTGACTTCTCCACCATATATATGTATGATTTCCCCAGTGGTTTAAGCAGTAAAGAATCTGCCTGCAATCCAGGAGACTCAGAAATGCAAGTTCAATCCCGGGTCAAGAAGGTCCCCTGGAGGAGGGCATGGCAACCCACTCCAGTGTTCTTGCCGGGAGAATCCCCTTGGATAAAGGAGCCTGGCGGGCTACATCCATGGGGTCACAAAGAGTGGGCCATGACTGAGCATGCACGCGTATATACATAACAGGAAGGGTTTATAATAGTGAGGTTTTTGAGTATGGGGTGAACTGATTAAGAAATGGTGCTCCCTTGGAGGCTCAGCTGGTAAAGAATCCACCTGCAATGCAGGAGACCTGGGTTCAATCCCTGGGTTGGGCAGATCTCCTGGAGGAGGGCATGGCAACCCACTCCAGTATTCTTGCCTGGAGACTCCCTATGGACAGAGGAGCCTGGCGGGTCCCATACTATGAGAACATTATTTATGATAGCAAGTACATACAGTACTAAGGATATAGAATAGCAAGGTTTATGCTTATGGCATGTATTGATTGAAAAGTCTCCTGTAGGACATTATTTGTAGTAGTAAGCATACATATGCAAAGATATAACAGTAAGACTTTATAAGAGTAATGTTTGTTAATTGATAAGTATAATGTATAATAACGTTTGTAAGACGCAGAAGGAAATGGCAACCCACTCCAGGACTCTTGCCTGGAAAATGCCATGGATGGGGGAGCCTGGTAGGCTACAGTCCATGGGGTCGGTTGCAAAGAGTCACACACGACTAAACAACTCACACACACACACAAGGCACAGAAGAGGAGAGAGACAAACTCCCTGCCCCCTACCCTCCCAGATGAAGGAGCCGGTGTGCCCTGAGCCCACTACCCTGGGTCTCTGGTGTCTAGACACTTTCTCTGCCCCAAGAAGAGAGAACTGAGCTTCTGCTACCAAATCGCAAACTTCCTCTTGCCTTCCTTCCAGACCTTCCCAGGAAACTGCCGTGCTATTTTCTGTAAACCGCTTCCAGCTACGATACTGGAGACAGATGTCGCCCTCCCGGCAGTGGAATAAACCCCCTCCTTCCCCAGGCTCGGAGAAAGATGCATTTCTTATTTATCCTCTGGGCCCTGGGCTCCAGGTGCAGAAACGTGACCCCCGCTCACCCGGCAGGGAGGGGAGCCTTGTCTTTGGAGAGGACAAACCTGTCCGGGGCTGTCCTCAGCTTTGATTACGAGTTCTTCAAAAGGTTTTTTTTTTTTTATTAGTTTGGTTTCAAAAGAATGCAGATTAGCGTGATGTCTTTGATCTAACCCTAATCCGGTCCCTGGGAGTCTCAGGTAAATTCCACTTTTGTATTGACTTAATTGTTCCTGTCAGCCCCAGACTGGCTGGTGTCAGATTTCCTAAACTATTATTTTTATGAGCAGGCACTGGGCATTCTGGCTTCCTCTCTGCTGTTTAGCATCTTTCGCAATGTGGAAATTCTGTCCTGTGTTTCGGCCGGCTGTTGCTGTTGTTTAGTCTCTCAGTCGTGTCCGACTCTCTGCGACCGCGTGGACTGCAGCACGCCAGGCCTCTCTGTCCATCACCAGCTCCCGGAACTTCCTCAGACTCATGTCCATTGAGTCGGTGATGCCATCCAGCCATCTCATCCCCTGTTGTCCCCTTCTTCTCCCACCTTCAATCTTTCCCAGCATCAGGAGCTTTTCCAATGAGTCAGCTCCTTGCATCAGGTGACCAAAGTACTGGAGTTTCAGCTTTAGCATCATTTCTTCCAAAGAACATCCAGGACTGATCTCCTTTAGAATGGACTGGTTGGATCTCCTTGCAGTCCAAGGGACTCTCAGAGGCTTCTCCAACACCACAGTTCAAAAGCATCAATTCTTTGGTGCTCAGCCTTCTTCACGGTCCAGCTCTCACATCCATACATGACTACTGGAAAAACCACAGCCTGGACTAGAAGGACCTTTGTTGGCAAACTAACGTCTCTGCTTTTTTAATACACTGTCTAGGTTGGTCATAGGTTTTCTTCCAAGGAGCAAGTGTCTTTTAATTTCATGGCTGCAATCAACAGGCTGAGCTTGCCCTACAAGGCAATGAGAGTTCCAGAAACACCATCCAAGACACAGTGTTGCTCAGTTGTGTCCCACTCTTGTGTGACCCCAGGGACCGTAGCCCTAAGTGACTCTCTGTGACCCCATGGACTGTAGCCCACCAGGCTCCTCTGTCAATGGGATTCTCCAGGCAAGAGTACTGGAGTGGGTTGCCATGCCCTCCTCCTGGGGATCTTCCTGACCCAGGGGTCAGACCAAGGTCTCCTACATTGCAAGCAGATTGCTTATCATCTGAGCCGCCAGGGAAGCCTTGTCTAAGACAGGGTGGTGATATATACTTCATACTCTTATTTGTGCTACAAGGTCCAACATGATTTCTATCTGGTAGGAAAACTGAGTCATTGAGAGATTAAAACAAACAAGCAAATCTCCCCGGAGCCTACGTCTAGTCAGAGACTGAAGCAGAATACATCGGTATTAGGCTTCTAGTTTTTGATGAGTTTGCAAAGCTGCCACTCAACTTTGTATCCATTGATCCGTAGATCAGAACAGTGTTTGTGCTCCAGGAATGAGCTCGGCTGTCCAGGCAAAGGTGGTTTTCTTGTGTTTTGTTTCATTTGCTCTCAGGCTCCCGTGGATCACCTTGCTGGTTTGAGTCTGAAACATTTTTCTTTCCTCAAACGCACAGATCAAGACCCGATCAAGGTAGCGTTCCTCCCGCCCAGGGAGGTAATTAGAATCATCTTGCATGCCTGGTCAGTCGTGTCTGACTCTCTGTGACCCTGTGGACTGTAGCCCGCCAGGTTCGTCTGTCGGTGGGATTCTCCAGGCAAGAATCCTGGAGTGGGTTGCCATTTCCTCCTCCAGAGGATGTTCCCGACCCAGGGATCGAATCCCTGTTTCCTGCTTTGCAGCCGGGGATTCTTCACCATTGAGTCACCTGGGAAGGTCAACCATGTGTTATATATTAATATATTTAATTCATTCAGTTATTTTTTTTGGCTGTGCTGGGTCTTCATTCCTCTGTGGGCTTTTTCGCTAGTTTCGGTGACAGGACTGCACTTCTCTTCTTGCAGGGCAAGAACTCTAGGGTCCACGAGTTTTGGTTGTTGCAGCGAGAATGGGCTTAGTTGTTCCATGCCACGTGGGATCTTCCCAGTTCAGGGATCGAACCCGAGTCCCCTGCATCGGCAGGCGGATTCTTTACCACTAGATCACCAGGGCAGCCCCTGTCCTATACGTTTCAACTCTGGCTTGATACACTGCTGCCCCCGTGAAAAATCAAAGAAGCCAGACGTGGGAATGCTCAGTTGAAAGGTCAGGAAGGGTCTGAGACGATGAAGAAGCTCAAGAGGGTTGTCCATCTGGATGCAGAACGACTCACGTATTTACTGGGATGAATCTGTTACGATTGCCACAAGCTGCAGCTGGCGTGCACTAAAAAAATGGGGCTTTTACTCGGGCATTGGAAAATTACTGTTGAGCTTTTCCATTTCAAGTGTTTCAGAACATCGGTAATGTTTCTGTTCCAGCTTCCTGCAGGAATAATTACACAGTTGCTGGGGAGGATAATTAAAGCTTCAGGTACAACGGTCCCACTTTAGGTGAAGCCCTTTCTATGATCCATGGAAGCCTTCTGTACTAAGCGGTCTTGATTCTTTGTGGTTTTGTGTCTGTGTGTGTCAATCTTTATTAAACTGATTCTCTCCTCATATAATGGAGAAGGCAATGGCACCCCCATTCCAGTAGTCTTGCCTGGAAAACCCCATGGACGGAAGAGCCTGCTAGGCTGCAGTCTATGGGGCTGCTGAGAGTTGGACACAACTGGGTGACTTCACTTTCACGTTTCCCTTTCATGCATTGGAGAAGGAAATGGCACCTCACTCCAGTGTTCTTGCCTGGAGAATCCCAGGGACGGGGGAGACTGGCGGGCTGCGGTCTCTGGGGTTGTATAGAGTCGGACACGACTGAAGTGACTTAGCAGCTCCTTGTATAATAAAAGAAACATTTCTCAGAAATGTGGTGTGTAAACCAATGCCCTCTGCATTGGAAGTGCAGAAGCTGAACAGTGTGGAGATTCCTGAGAAAACCTGAAATAAAACTACCTGTGTGCGTTTATGGGGACACGCGTGCGTGCATGTGGGCATGTGTGCATGCACCACGTGCTAAGTCGCTTAAGTCGTGTCCAACTCTGTGCGACCCCAGGGACTGTAGCCCACCATGCTCCTCTGTCCACGGGATTCTGCAGGCAAGAACACTGGAACGGGTTGCCATGCCTTTCTCCAGGGGATCTTCCCAACTCAGGGATCAAACCTGCGTCTCTCTTGTCTCCTGCGATGGCAGGTGGGTTCTTTACCCCTGGCGCCACCTGAGAAGCCCTAAAACTACCAGATGACCCAGGAATCCCACTCCTGGGGCTCTACCCTGAGAAAATAATAATTCAAAAAGATACACGCACACCCAGTGTTCATTGCAGCACTATTTACAAGAGCCAAGACCTGGAAGCTACCACAAGACATATTAATTCCAACACTTGAAGTCACCAGAATTTCCAATAAAAGTTACCGAAGCCTGGTCTTTAATTACAATTCATTTTTCCAAATTCGTGCTCTTGAATTTCCATAGTCTGAAGAGACCGTTTACTCCCCAGTTCATGGCATATAACAAGAACAGAGCTTTTCGCGTAATTTTCTCTTTCAGACAATTAGAAGACAAGTTCCCTGTTAAGGAAGAGAAATCTCATACCCGTCTGGGTGTGTAATTAAGAAGGACAAACAGACATTGGCTTTCTCAGTCCAATGTATTGGGTGGCAAGTACCATAAATTGGATTCAACAGATTGCTAATAGGAACTGTACTGAGGGAAAAAAAAAAAAGGGACAGAGTCTTTGAACAAATGAGTTAGGGACCCAACGGTCTGACGAAGTCACCTGACTGCAATGAGTTCCCTGCTGACTGTCTCAGAAATGCTCCTCCTTCCAAATGTGTGATGAGGGAGACTATGTCAGAAATCCTCAAGGAGAGGAACGGGTGTGCACAGATTTCAAGTTAAACAGAAGACAAGGAGGGTTTGACAAAAGAGGGAAGCTTGCCGCTATAATGTTCTGATGAACATCCTCTTGGAAATGACATTCGAATGAGTTGGTGTGATTTATCTACCCGCATATGAGGAGCACACAGCCAAGGGCATATACAGAAATGCTCGTAGAGGTGTTATTCACAGCAGAAAAAAGGGAGAGAGGGATAAATTAGGACGCTGGGATTGACGTACACACACTACTATACGTAAGATAGATTACCCATAAGGACCTACTGTATCACACAGGGAATGTAACTCAATGCTCTGTAATGACCTAAATGGGAAGAAAAATCTAAAAAATAGTGGATTATATGTGTATGTATAACCGAGTCACTTTACTACATGTCTGACATTAGCACAATATTGTAAATCAAGTATACTCCAATAAACATTTTTTTTTAATGACATATTTCAGGAAGAATTTTAAAAAAAAGGGAAAAAATGGTGGAAACATTACAGATGCTCACCAGTGGAATAATGGATAAATAAATTGTGTTGTATTCGTACAATGGAATATTGCTGTTCAGTCCCTAAGTCGGGTCTGACTCTTTCCGACCCCATGGACTGCAGCACGCCAGGCCTCCCTGTCCTTCACCAACTCCTGGAGAAAAGCTGGCTCAAACTCATGTCCATCGAGTCAGTGATGCCATCCAGCCATCTCATCCTCTGTCGTCCCTTTCTCCTCCCGCCTTCAGTCTTTCCCAGCATCAGGGTCTTTTCCATCTTTTGCATCAGATGGCCAAAGGATTGGAGCTTCAGCTTCAGCATCAGTCCTTGCAATGAATATTCAGGGCTGATCTCCTTTAGGATGGATTGGTTGGATCTCCTTGCTGTCCAAGGGCCTCTCGAGAGCCTTCTGTAGCACCACAATTGGAAAACAATCAATTTCTCAGTGCTCAGCCTTTCCTCTGTTGTAACTCTCACAATGGTGCATGATTACTGGGAAAACCATAACTTTGGCTATGTGGACTTTTCTCGGCAGAGTGATGTCTCTGCTTTTTAATATGCTGTCTAGGTTTGGCATAGTTTTCCTTCCAAGGAGCAAGCGTCTTTTAATTTCATGGCTGCAGTCACCATCCACAATGATTTTGGAGCCCAAGTTTATAAATGTCCATATTGGGTTTCCTTGGTGGTTCATATGGTAAAGAATCTGCCTGCAATGCAGGAGACCAGGGTTTAATCCCTGGGTCGGGAAGATCCCCTGGAGGAGGGCATGGCAACCCCCTCCAGTGTTCTTGCCTAGAGAATCCCATGGACAGAGGAGGCTGGTGGGCTACAGTCCTCGGGGTCACAAAGAGTTGGACACAGCTGAACGACTAACACTATATTGCTGCTGGAGAAGTCCGTTTTTTGGGGGAATAGTAACAGCAATTATTTATTAAGTATTTACGTGACAGACTATATAGTTCTTTAAGTTATTGTTGATAGCTGTTTTGCTTTTTAACTTTAACAAAGAACCATATTGATGAATAGTTGGTGGAAACAAGTTACCACGTGTTTACGCCCGAACAGGTCAAACTGAAGGATTGTATTACGCTGAAATCAGAAGACCTAGACCAAGAATCACAGAAAGAGAAGGACACAAGTCATGTGTTCAGAGTCAGCGGACCCCTCTCCTCAGATACGCAGGGGTAGGCAGGGCAGAGGTCATTGGAGGTCAAAGCAAGGAGAGCTTGGCACGCTGAGTCTGTGATGTGTTGGGTCAGCCTCAGACAACATCAACAGTTGATGCACGTGATTATTACATAAAAGAAACTTACTTTAAAAGGTCTTGGCAATTAGTGAGGGCCATTATCTTACAGTTTCTGATCTCTTTCTTCCTCGCCCAGTTAAATCTATTCCCTGCAGGACCCGTGCACCTTCTGTCTGCCCTGTAAAAGGGACAGGTGCGTCTTCATAAAGCTGCATCCTGGCTGCTCCTGGAGCTGCGGATCGTTTAATTATTTAGTTTTTATAGGACCGCAGGCTCTTGTCAGCTTAATTAAAGCTCTGATTTCCTCAGGGAGATGTAGATGAACTTGTTAGGCAAGGACTAAAAAAATCTCCAGCGGACAAGTTTGGAGAAAGTAAACAGATGAAAAGGAGAGACGAGAGACCCTTTGCGGAGTTTTGGGAATCCGAGTTGCAAAGAAATGTACGCTGGAGGAGCGCAATGGCAAGCCACCCCAGTATCCTCGCCTGGAAAAGTCCATGGACAGAGGAGCCTGGCGAGCTGGAGCCCATCGGGTTACAAGACTGAGCACACGTGCATGAGGTCGGAGGGAGACGGGTTGGTAGCAATAAACTGGAAGAACTAAGTAAAAAAAAGAAATGTATGCAATAAAAGGAAGAAAAGAATATGTCTTTCTGCAAAATTTGGAGAGGCCTTAAATTCCACTTTTACTAGCTCTATGAGCTCAGTTTGGTACCATCGTAATATCCATTTATTCCATCTCTTCCGCCCTGTTGTATTATTTGGGCTCCTGTTCCTCCTTTGTCTCTCTCTTTTTTAAAAATTATTTATTTACGGCTGCGGTGGGTCTTCACTGCTTCGGGCGGGCTGTCTCTATAGTTGCGGTGAGCAGGGGCTGTTCCCGAGTGTGGTGAGCGGGCTTCTTGTTACGGCGGATGGCTTCTCTTGCTGCGGAGCACCATTTCTGGAGCACGACGGCACAGTACTCAGTACTGCACGGCCTGAGTGACTCTGGGGCGCATGGTATCTCCTTGGGCCAGGGATCGAACCCACGTCCCCTGCATTGCAAGGCAGATTCCTCACCCCTGGACCACCAGGGATGTCCCCCTCCGTTTTCTTGCCCATGGAAGAAGCATTCATCATGAAAATATGAGTAAACAGATGCAAATCGTAACAAAATTTTCAGGAGGATGGCCAATACAGACCCACACTGGCACCAACGCTCTCTTCCTTAAACCAAAAGAAGTGGCCCAGCACAAAGCAAAGAAATACACACACAGTAAAAATGGATTGTCTCCAGAGTCTCCCAAATGCACATGAACTTGGTAATTGGCTGGAAAAATTATACATAACAATAATGTTACACGAACACCTTTCTTGTTGTTGTTGGGTTGCTCAGTCATGTCCGACTCTTTGCAACCCCATGGACTATAGCCCGCCAGCCTCCTCCATCCATGGGATTCTCCAGGCAAGAACACTGGAGTGGGTTGCCATTTCCTCCTCCAGGCGATCTTCCAGGCCCAGAGATTGAAACCAAGTCTCTTGTTTCTTCTGCGTAGGCAGGCAGATTTTTTTTTCTTTTTAACCCCTGAGGCACCTGCAAATCAAGTTTTATTTGGGGGCAAAATGAGAATTTCAGCCTGGGAGATAGCACCTAGGATAGTTCTGAGAAATTGTGCCAAAGAGGCAGGAGAAAGTCAGTATATATGTGCTTTTGGTGAAGGGGGAGTTTATGCAGTCACACACACACACATACACACACACACACATATATTTTTGCAGAAGGTTTCTGCTAGTGACGAGGAACAGATGTCACTGTGAAGGTTTTTAGGGCTTTTCTGATTGGAGGAGATGCAAGATTTTGGCTCAGAAAATCAGCTCCTAAAAATATCTAACCATCTGAAAACGTGTCCCGCCAGTCTTTCCCAGAACACACATGCCTCCTGTCTGCTCTCCGCCCTGAGCTCCTTCCAGGGGGTGTTGAAGGTCAGCAGCTGCAGCAACACCCAACTGAACTCGTGGGGAGGTGGTGGGCAAGTGTCCACGGCAATGCTAATGTGTAGCTGATACAACCAAATGAGGTTAGTCTGGGGAGTTTGACCAAGAGTCATCACCGTGTCTAAGGGCTAGGGGGAAAACCAGATTTTCTGTATGCTGTTACTTTGTAAGCATCCATGGAGTAGAAAAAAGCACCATTACGTGGGTCTGACAGGCTTCACTTTTTCAAGGAAATCATACATGCATCACGGAAGATATTCAGGGAAAAACATAGGTGGGGCGGGGCAAAGTCAAGTGAAACAGTTTTGCTGAGTATAGCAAATTGCCCCAGATGTAAAAACTAGATGTTCAGATAATTATCTGAAAACAACATTTCTGTCAGTGAGTTAAGAAACCCAGAAGAGAGAAAAAAAACCCAAACAACCTAAGGAAAATGTTAGTTTTCTATCCTGTGAATACTGCAATTCAAATAAATGCTTACCATCTTTTTTTTTTTCCCCCATGTGTTTTATGTCTAGACAGGTGTCTTGACAAAATATAGTGAAATAAGACAGACCAGAATAACTGGGGCTTTCTGTAATCCATTTTCAACTTCAGGATGAAAAAAAAAAACACATTGAAAATTAAGAAGAAAAAACAGAAAAATTTGCATCTCCTCTACCTTTCATTGGGAGCTGAGATGGTAAAGAATCTGCCTGCAATTCGGGAGACCTGGGTTCAATCCCTGGGTCAGGAAGGTCCCCTGGAGGAGGAAATCAGAACCCAACTCCAGTATTCCTGCCTGGAGAATCCCATGGACAGAGGAACCTGGCGGGCTACAGTCCACGGAGTTGCAAAGGGGTGGATGTGAGTGAAGTGACTGGGCATGCGTGCCTGGGTGCAAACACTGTCCAGCAGCTAAGGAGCTTGGATGCCTACCCATTTCCTAGATAAGGGAAGAGGTGTTGGACTCCAGTGCTTTTACACCATGCAATATTGGGGTGGAGCACCCAGGCTCTTGGTGGTATAGGAGGTCATTTTTAGAAAAAAATTATTTTTTACTGAAGCATTGTTGGGCTTCCTTTGTGGCTCAGTTGGTAAAGAATCTGCCTGCAGTGCGGGAGACCTGGGTTCAATCCCTGGGTTGGGAAGATCCCCTGGAGAGGGAAAGGCTACCCACTGCAGTGTTCTTGCCTGGAGAATTCCATGAACTCTACAGTCCACGGGGTCACAAAGAGCTGGACACAATGGAGTGAATTTCACTTTCACTTTTCATAGTTAATTTATAAGGCTGTTTTAGTTTTTGCTGTGCAGCAAAATGACTATGTTTTTTTAAATATATATATATATATGTAATCTTTTTTTTAATTCCGACTCTTTGAAACCCCATGGACTGTACATGGCTTGTCAGGCAACTCAGTCCATGGAATTCTCCAGGCCAAAATACTGGAGTGAGTAACCTTTCCCTCCTGCAGGGGATCTTCCCAGCCCAGGGACTGAACCCAGGTCTCCCGCATTGCAGGCGGATTCTTTACCAGCTGAGCCACCGGGGAAGCCCACGTAGATATGGATATGGATAGACGTATAAATATCAGTTCAGTCAGTTCAGTCGCTCAGTCGTGTGCGACTCTGTGACCCCATGGACTGCAGCACGCCAGGCCTCCCTGGCCACCACCAACTCCCGGAGCTCACTCAGACTCATGCCCATCGAGTCCTTGATGCCATCCAGCCATCTCATCCTCGGTCGTCCCCTTCTCCTCCTGCCCACAATCCCTCCCAGTGTCAGGGTCTTTTCCAATGAGTTAAGTGTTCACATGAGGTGGCCAAAGTATTGGAGTTTCAGCTTCAGCATCAGCCCTTCCAATGAACACTCAGGACTGATCCTTCAGAATGGACTGGTTGGATCTCCTTGCAGTCCAAGGGCCTCTCAAGAGTCTTCTCCAACACCACAGTTCAAAAGCCATCAATTCTTCGGCGCTCAGCCTTCTTCACAGCCCAACTCTCACATCCATACATGACCACTGGAAAAAACATAGCCTTGACTAGACAGACCTTTGTCTGCAAAGTAATGTCTCTGCTTTTTAATATGCTATCTAGGTTGGTCATAACTTTCCTTCCAAGGAGTAAGTGTCTTTCAATTTCATGGCTGAAGTCATCATCTGCAGTGATTTTGGAGCCTAAAAAATAAAGTCTGACACTGTTTCCACTGTTTTCCCATCTATTTGCCATGAAGTGGTGGGACCGGATGCCATGATCTTCGTTTTCTGAATGCTGAGTTTGAAGCCAGCTTTTTCACTCTCCTCTTTCACTTTCATCAAGAGGCTTTTTAGTTCCTTTTCACTTTCTGCCATAAGGGTGGTGTCATCTGCGTATCTGAGGTTATTGATATTTCTCCCGGCAAGCTTAATTCCAGCTTGTGCTTCCTCCGGCCCAGCATTTCTCATGATGTACTCTGCATAGAAGTTAAATAAGCAGACTGACAGTATACAATCTTGACATACTCCTTTTCCTATTTGGAACCAGTCTGTTGTTCCATGTCCAGTTCTAACTGTTGCTTCCTGACCAGCATATAGGTTTCTCAAGAGGCAGTTCAGGTGGCTGGTTTTCGAAAAGGCAGAGGAACCAGAGATCAAATTGCCAACATCCGATGGATCATGGAAAAAGCAAGAGAGTTCCAGAAAAACATCTGTTTCTGCTTTCTTGACTATGCCAAAGCCTTTGACTGTGTGGATCACAATAAACTGTGGAAAATTCTTCAAGACTTGGGAAGAGATGTAGATATATACCAGGACTTTCCTGGTGGCTCAGACGGTAAAGCATCTGTCTATAATGTGGGAGACCTGGGTTCGATCCCTGGGTCAGGAAGATCCCCTGGAGAAGGCAATGGCAACCACTGCAGTACTCTTGCCTGGAGAATCCCATGGACAGAGGAGCCTGGTGGGCTACAGTCCATGGGGTCGCAGAGAGTCAGACATGACTGAGTGACTTCACTTTCACTTTAATAGATATAGATAGATAGATATTGGAGAAGGACATGGCAACCCACTCCAGTGTCCTTGCCTGCAGAATCCCATGNCTCCGCTCTCTACGTCTGTGAGCTGTTTCTGCTTTGCAGGCGTGCTCTCTTGTGTCTCACTTTAGATTCTACATACAAGCGAAAATGTCACTGTGTCTGTCTTTCTCTGGCTTCATCACCCCTGAGTCTATCCATGATGCTGCCGATCGCATTCTTCTTTTCATGCCCACATAGTATTCCATTGCGTATATATGCACCGTAGGTTTCTTCCACATCCTGGCTATTGTAAATAGCGTTGCAGTGAACTCTGGGGCACTTGAATCATTTCAGTTTAGAGTTTTCTCCTGCTATATGCTTGGAGAAGGAAATGGCAACCCACTCCAGTAATCTTCCCTGGAGAATCCCAGGGATGGGGGAGCCTGGTGGGCTGCCGTCTATGGGGTCGCACAGAGTCAGACACGACTGAAGCGACTTAGCAGCCTGCTCTATGCCCAGCAGTGGGATTGCTGGATTATAATATGGTTACTCTATTTTTTTTGTTTGTTTGTTTTTGGTTTTTCGGGACCCTCTGTGCTGTTCTTCATAGCTACACCAGTTTACATTCCCACCAACAGTGCAGGCGGGCTCCCGATAGAAACAGGTCTCGACCGCAAGAATCACAGGTCTTGCAAGACAGTCTCTCAGTGGTTTTCGCTGTCTCCCCATACGTGGCATAGTCTGCCGGGCACAACCCGACTCTCATGGTGTACGGGCGGTATGATTCCTGAAATGGAGGAAGCACCCCAGCTGCCTCAGGAGCTCCAGGAATATTCTGTAAAATATTTGAAATCAAAAGGCTTTTCCTTCTCTCTTCACAGCAACCAGAGAAACCAGGCAGTGAATGAATGGTTCTTTGTGTTACAGATGGGCTGTTGGGGACCGTTAAACAGTTCATCTAAAGCAAGTGAGGTGAAAAGATGAAAAAAAAAAAAAAGCCATAAACGTTGAGCTGTCTCAGTGACTTTAATGAAAACATTTGTCCTGTTTGAGACTAATTAGCAAATACATGCGAAGTTTATGATGTCATGCCAAGGAAACGCTACTTTTGAGTTTCGATGCAAATTTGAGCCTCAAGTAAATAAGTCAGAATTAATGACTTCATAAATTATGTAGCCACAAGATTACTTTAATGAACTTATGTTCGTTAATAAACATGTCAAGGTCTTCTTTCCTCCAGGATTAAAAACGAATATTGGTTCATAGCTAATTGAATGCAAGCGTACGATCCACAATGCGTTTAGATGGATGAAAAGTGTTATGTTTAAGGACACTGTGTTATTTAAAAGCTGTATGATTTTTTTAATTGGGGTAGAGTTGCCTTGAAATGTTGTCCTTCTTTCTGCTGTCCAACAAAGTGACCTACTTATCACTTCCATTTGGCTGCTCAGGCACGTCTGACTTTTTTGCGACCCCATGGACTGCAGCACGCCGGGCCTCCCTGTCCATCACCAACTCCCAGAGTCTACTCAAACTCATGTCCATCGAGTCGGTGATGCCATGCAACCATCTCATCCTCTGTCGTCCCCTTCTTCTCCCACCTTCAATCTTTCCCAGCATCAGGGGCTTTTCCAATGAGTCAGCTCCTTGCGTCAGGTGGGCAAACTATTGGAGTTTCAGTTCAGTTGCTGATGACGAATCATAGCATCTATATGTCAGCTATATTTATACATCTATCCCGTCTTTCTTGTACCTCCCTCCCAGCCCTCTGTCCCGTCCATCTAGGCTGTGAAAAAGAAGTCCAAGAATTAACCTAAGCAGAGCATCCTGTATGCTTAAATTAGGAGAGGAAATTGTAACGTATCTTGGAATCTCAGTATACGTGACAATATGTGAATATTCTGACATTACAGATATAAGGGCTTCCCACGTGACATTAGTGGTAAACAACCCGCCTGCCAGTGCAGGGGACGTAAGAGACGTGGGTTCGATCCCTGGATCAGGAAGATTTCTTAGAGGAAGGTATGGCAACGCACCTCAATATTTTTGTCTGGAAAATTCCACGGACAGAAGAGCCAGGCGGGCTACAGTCCATGGGGTCACAAAGAGTCGGAAATTACTGGAGAGATTTAGCACATGCGAGGTGAGTTTGGGGTGCCAGCCCCCAGCTGAACATATGAGCCAAGCAGGTGTCCATCTGTGACTTTTCCTTCTACATCTAGGACTTTCCATGGGTTGTCCGTTTTACAGACAGGTTTCTCTCTCAACCCTTCCTTTTTTCTCATTTTTGAACCTTGTCCCCAGAAGCTGGAAAAGCCGGGAAGCACCCTCCTCTGGAGACTCTGGAAGGACCTCGGCCCTGGGACCCCTTGACCTCAGACGTCTGGTCCATAGGATTCAGACAGGAGGCTTGTCCTGTGTCTCTCTATGTGGTGTATTTCTTGTTTGTTTCTTTATAACATTGCAGCCCCTCTCCCCCTAATGCACACACAGGCACTGACCCTCACCAGACAAAACTAAATTCCATGAAACCACCAACTTGATTCATTCCAGCTTTATTTCCCAAAGAGGGCTTGGCACAGAGTCCAAACTAAATCATCACTAGAACCTGTTTCATCCACGAGTGAGCATGCTTATTCTTTGTTGAGATTTTTAACGCTTTTTTTTTTTCCGGACTCAAAATATCCATTATCTTCAATGTCTCTTTCTGGAAGGGCCACCATAAATTATTGTCAATTAGTGGTCATTTTCTGTAGTTTTTCTCTGAGCCATCACGGTAATTCAGGATGAGATAGTATCATTTGTGCTCAGATGATTTTTTTTTTTTTTTTGCAACTGGCAATAAAAAAAGGAACTAAGACCCTGATGCTGAAACTCCAATCCTTTGTTCACCTGATGCAAAGAACTGATTCATTAGAAAAGACCCTGATGCTGGGAAAGATTGAGGGCAGGAGGAAAAGTGGACAACAGAGGATGAGATGGTTGGATGGCATCCCCGACTCAATGGTCAAGAGTTTGAGCAAGCTCTGGGAGATGGTGATGGACATGGAAGCCTGGTGTGCTGCAGTCCGTGGGGTCGCAAAAAGTCAGACGTGACTGAGCAAATGAACAACAACATGTTTTTTGTTCCCTGAGGGTGCAGATTAAAATGTGTAGCTAGAAATTAAAGAAAGGAGGTTGGAAATTAACCACGCCTATGACTCCTGTTTTTTTTTTTTTTTTTTTTTTTTAATCTGAAGACTTTTTCACAGTTTTAACAAATTTCTCCCAACTTACCATCATCTTTTAGCAGTGAAGGAAAGGCATTGTAACTATGAGTCTGAGTGGATTTGATTAGTAGTCTAAGTATTTGTTCTGGCTGAGGCATTATTGATGTGTCTGAGAGCATATTGCAAAACAAATTAAAGCAATTAAATGGAAGCAAAAAAAATCCATCGGGTGGCAAAAACAAAATTATTAAATGACGAGACAGCCATCAGTGGAGCATCTTAATTAAAGTGGAAAGTGTTTTTTTTTTTTTTTTTAAAGGAGGTCTTGACTTGAGTGAAGGGAGTTTTTAAAAATTAATCTATTTACTTGGCTGTGTTCTGTCTTAGTTGCAGCTTGTGGAATCTACTTCCCTAATCAGGGATTGAACCCAGGCCCGCTGCACTGAGAACTCAGAGTCTTAGCCACTGGACAACCCGCAAAGTCTCAAAGGGATGTTTCTGATGTGGGTAACCTCGTTCTTGAGCTCCGATAAGGATCCAGGCTTGTACACTGATTAGCCAGGATAGAACGTTTAACATACGGCTTTTTGGGAGGAGACAACTCGTGGGGAATCCTGGAGAAGGTCTTCTAGATTTCAAGGAGTCTGTGGAAACCTTACTGCTGTGAGTTAGAGCTTTGGCAGCTGAGGAGAGCAGAATCTGTTGTTCGGTGATGAGTTTGGGGAAGCTTCCCCAGCCTCATCTTCCTTCTTTCATTAAAACTCTTGATTTTGTATTGGGATATAGCTGATCAGCAATGTTGTGATGGTTTCAGGTGGACAGCAAAGGGACTCAGCCACAGGTATACATGTACCCACTCTCCCCCAAACTCTCCTCCCCTCCAGGCTGCCACGTGACACTGAGCAGAGCTCCCTGGGCTGGACAGCAGGTCCCTGCTTGTTCTCCATGTCAAATACAGCAGAGTGTCCATGTCCATTCCAGACTCCTTGACTATCCCTTCCCCCACCCTTCCCCCTGGTGACCATAAGGTGATTACAGAGGATTGAGCAGGGTTCCCCGTGCTGGACAGCAGGTCCTTGCTGGTTCTCCATGTTAAATACAGCAGTGTGTCCATGTCCATCCCAGACTCCCTAACTATCCCTCCCCCATCCTCCCCACTGGGAACCATAAGTTCATTCTCTAAGCTGTGAGTCTCTTTCTGTTTTGTAAATAAGTTCATGTGTATCATTTCTTCTGCGATTCCACGTATCACTGGCATCACGCAATGTTTCTGCTTCTCTGACTCACTTCACTCAGTGGGACGCTCTCTGGGCCCATCCATGGTGCCGCAAATGCCATTATTTCATTCTTTTCGGCGGCTGAGGAATATTCTGTTGTATCAGCATCCTTCTCTTCTCAGATTAGATGATGTAAAGAGCCTAGTTCCGACTGTGGTATTGTAAGACCTCGCGGCCTTTTCTCAGGATCTGTCGCTCTAAAGACCACAGTGACTCGAATTCGATGCAATAGGCAAGAGGATTTATTAGGCCGGCGCGCCGGGGTTCAGTCTCCTCGGGAGGAGTGAACCTCGAACACCAATCTCAGGGAACTTTTATACAGAAAAATCACAGGCAGGGGGGAATGAGGTCAGAATGTTGGGAACAATGTGATAAGGGGGGCTATGGGCAAGTACAGGTGGGATGAGGACATTTGATTGGTGGGGTGTACCTATAGGTGATTAAGTTGAAACAGCTGACTGACCACCCTGCGGCTTTTGGCCAGAAGGACAATTACCCGGAAAAGTAAGTTTAACAGAAAAATACATCATTGAGAGGGAGTCTCTTTGCAAAATCAGGAAACTAAGTCATAAATCATCTGTTGATCAGTAAAAGGAGGCTTCGTCAAGGATCAGGAGGCTCTGAGTCACCAGTTGAGGGAAAGTTATTTTTTATGAGGCATGGCCTGCCTCCGGGGTTTTAGCACAAGGGGACCCAAAATTTTAACCTAGGTTCTTCAGTATACAGTTAGCATCTAATTAACTTCGATTGCAACCCTGATGACTGTCTTTTGGGTCAATGCTGCGGGAGAAGAACGACCTTCCGAAGATGTCCACACCTTCCTCCACAGAAGGTGTGAATATGTGCCCGTACGTGACAAAATGAACTCGGCAGGTGTCATTCGGTTAAAGACCTTGAGGTGGGAAGCTGATTGTGGGGTGTTTAGGTGATCCTCATTTTATTTTAATGTATTTATAAAAACAATGCTGTACTTAGTTGCTCAGTTGGGTCTGACTCTTTGCGACCCCAGTGGACTGTAGCCTGCCAGGCTCCTCTGTCCATGGGAATATCCAGGCAAGAATACTGAAGTGGGTTGCCATGCCCTCCTCCAGGGGATCTTCCTACCCAGGGATCAAATCTGCGTCTCCTGAGTTTCAGGCGGATTCTTTACCATCTGAGCCACCAGGGAAACCCAAGAATACTGGAGTGGGTAGCCTGTTGTTTCTCCAGAGGATCTTCCTGACCCAGGAATTGAATCTTTGTCTCCTGCATCGCAGGCGGATTCTTTACCATCTGAGCTACTAGGGAAGCCCCCACAGAAATGACCAGGGTCCTTGAAAAGAAAACACATGCTCCTCTAGAGTCTGCAGAAGGAAAAAAAAAACCCTGCTGAAGCTTTAAAATTCAGCCCAGTAAAATCCATTTGAGACTTCAGACCCCTGAGAACTGTGGCATAATAAACGTGGGTTCTTTTAAGCCAGCAATTGTGTGATAATTTGGGCTTCCCAGGTGGCTCAGTGGTAAAGAATCTGCCTTACAATGCAGGAGACACAGGAGATGTGGGATTGATCCCCAGGTTGGGAAGATCCCCCAGAAGAGGAAATGACAACCCACTTTAGTTTTCTTGTCTGGAGAATTCCACGGACAGAGGAGCCTGGCGGACTACAGTCTATGGGGTCACAAAGAGTCAGACACAGCTGAGCGATTAAACAAGAAAAACCGTACCCCATAGTGGGGAGTTGATAAATCCTTGGGTAGGGAGAAATTACACATGCAGGGAGCTGATTGTAAGTTACAGGCGTTGCTGTTAAAGGTCAGCTTGGACCAAACCTTCTCCTTGGCTTTTACAAAACAAGGGCCCATTCATTGTGTTTCTGTTGCCTCCACATTGCCTTGGGCATTGCAGAGGCAGCTGTAATTGATTCCCCAAAGAAGCTTCTCCGTCAATGACATTATCATTATTTAGGCGCACTGCAGTCCGCAGGGTGACAAAGAGTCGGAATGAGTGACTCGACAGCAAAGTTATTTGTGTCGAGAGTTTTCCTTGCGGCGAGCTGGTTGCTCATTGTGTCTTGGGCAATTTCCTTGCACTTGGCAAGGGCTCTCTGGTGTGTGGGAATCTTAGTTCTCTGAGCAAGGGCCGAACCGGCTTCAGCTGCCACCCCCGGAGCACCAGGGAAGTCCCTCAGGGACATGACTATCCCATTCTACAGACTGGGAAAAAATCAGGTGCAGGGAGGTTCAATCACGAGACAACACAGGCAGTAACTTGCAGAGATAGAATCGAACCCCACGAAGCTTCCTCCCAGGATCAGATGGCTAACCACCTCACGACAACCCACCTGCTCTCAGAAATCTAAAGATGACCTGGTTTTATGATATGGATGGTGATCACGGCTGTCATTATCTCCGTTGAATTTATTTATAATTATGTGGCTCGTGTATCTTCCAAGGCGGCCCTAGTGGTGAAGAATCTGCCTGCCAATGCACGAAACGCGAGAGATGCAGGTTTGATTCCTGGGTCGGGAAGACCCTCTGGAGGAGGGCGCGGCAGACCACTCCAGTATGTCTTGCCTGGAGAATCCCATGGACAGAGGAGCCTGGCGGGCTACGGTCCACAGGGTTGCGAAGAGTTTGACACGACTGAGCAACTAAGCAATAACAATGCATACAGGCGTCTGAACATTTTAGTATCAGTAAGCTCATTGTGTTAATCGGTTTATATATATATGTATCTATATTAAACATGTATATATATAATTATCTATGTTTTTTGTCGAGCTTTGCCATGTTGAGGATTGCATTTTTTTTTTCCACTTTACTGGTGAGAAAAATAAACTTCAGAAAACAGTGACGAACAGAACATCCCACAGCTATTAAGGACGCCAGCAGGAACGTAAGCTCAAAATCATCTAACTCCCCACTCTGTTTACTGAAGTCCTATGCTCTAAAAAATGTCAGGATTGCCAGATTGTATTTTCTATCAAAATTTAGCATGCAGCGTCCCTAGCACTGAAAAAAAAAAAAAAAACAAAACACTGCTTCTGCTAAGTCGATTCAGTCGTGTCCGACTCTGTGACCCCATAGACGGCAGCCCACCAGGATCCCCCGTCCCTGGGATTCTCCAGGCAAGAACACTGGAGTGGGTTGCCTTTGCCTTCTCCAATGCATGAAAGTGAAAAGTGAATTCACTCAGTCACGTCCGACTCTTTGTGACCCCATGGACTGCAGCTTACCAGGCTCCTCCATCCATGCGATTTTCCAGGCAAGAGTACTGGAGCACATTTTTTAAAAATCTTGACTGTCGAAGAACACGTGGATAATAGCTCCACATAGAATAAGTTTTTTAAACTTAATATACTATTTTTGCCTTTATTTGCTATGTCTACGGTGTGTACTGCATTTTTCTTGCTATGTTGATTTGTGATGGGATTAAGAGAAACAAAGAACTGAACATTGGCTGACCAACACTGTTCTTTATTAAAAATTTTCTTGGGAGGCAGGTGGGAGGGGGTTTCATCATGGGGAACATGTGTATACCCGTGGCTGATTCTTGTTAATGTATGGCAAAAACCACTACAATATTGTAAAGTAATCAGCCTCCAGTTAAAGTAAATTAATAAATTAAAAAATTAAAAATGTCTGATTTATTTATTTGGTCGTGCTGGGTCTTGGTTGTGGTCGTGTGGGACCTATTTCCCTGACCAAGGATTGAACCTGGGTCCCCTGAGTTGGGAGCACAGACTGTTAGCCACTGGGCCACCAGGGAGGTCCCCAGTTATGTTTTTTTCATTACAATTCCGTTCAGTTGCTCAGTCATGTCTGACTCTTTGCAACCCCATGGACTGCAGCACGCCAGGCCTCCCTGTCCACTACCAACTAACTCCCAGAATTTACTCAAATTCATATCCATCAAGTCAGTGATGCCATCCACCCATCTCATCCTCTGTCAACCCCTTCTCCTCCTGCACTCAATCTTTCCCAGTATCAGGGGCTTTTCCAATGAGTCAGTTCTTCCCACCAGGTGGCCGGAGTGTTGGAGCTTAAACATGAGTGCTTTCATTGAATATTCAGGACTAATTTCCTTTAGGATGGACTGGCTGGATCTCCTTGCAGTCCAAGGGACTCTCAAGAGTCTTCTCCAACACCACAGTTCAAAAGCATCCATTCTTCGGTGCTCAGCTTTCTTCACAGTCCGACTCTCACACCCATACCTGACCACTGGAAAAACCACAGCTTTGCCTATACAGAACTTTGTTAGCAAAGTCATGGCTCTGCATTTTAATACACTGTCCAGCTTTGTCATAACTTTCCTTCCAAGAAGCAAGCGTATTTTCATTTCATGGCTGCAGTCACCATGCCCGGTGATTTTGAAGCCTAAGAAAACAAAACCTGCCACTGATTTCCTTTAGGATGGACTGGTTGGATCTCCTTGCAGTCCAAGGGATTCTCAAGAGTCTTCTCCAACACCACAGTTCAAAGACATCAGTTCTTTCTTCATTTCCACAGAGTAAAATCCTTAGTGGGGATGTCTCAGGTCCTTTTAAAGAAATTGCCTTTTTTTTTTTTCTGTCTTACCTCCACTGTGCAGTTTTCTCACATCATCCACTGGAAACGAGCAATAGTCTTGATCACAGGGCAAGGATTCAGGGTGTAAATTCATCTCAAACGAATCCCATCCCTAATACAAGTGCATGTCATACTGTTTTCTTGCAGTGGTTTTGAGACAATTATCTTAATGGGTTTTCATGCCTAGAATACGTTATTCTACAGAACCTGACCTAATTAATTATCTCGGTTTCTTTAAGAAAAAAAAAATCCACTCCGAATTGATCAGGTCTCTTTCTATCCAAAGTGACAGAAACCAGACTGGAACCAGCTTTAGCACACACACACACACACACACACACACACACACACACACACACACACAAAACAAAAAACCAGGAAGCAAATTGCCCTCTGCTGACCTAGGCTTGGTTCAGGCATGTCTGGACGGAGTATCTCAGTGTTTTTTTTTTTCTTTTCTGATTGCTTCTTTTTATTGTAATCCGCAAGATAAATCCAGTGATGAGCTCCATCTCTGCAGAAAATTTTTGTTTTGTTTTTTATTGGAATGTAACTGACTCCTTGGAAAAGACTCTGATGTTCGGAAAGATTGAGGGCAGGAGGAGAAGGGGGTGACAGAGGATGAGATGGGTGGATGGCATCACCGATTCGATGGACATGAGTTTGAGTAAATTCTGGGAGTTAGGTGGTAGTGGACAGGGAGGCCAGGGGGGCTGCAGTTCACGGGGTCGCCAAGAGTCGGACACGACTGGGCGACTGGACTGAATTGAACTGCTTTACGAGGTTCTGCTAGTTTCTGCCATCCAACAGTGAGAAGCAGTCCTATGAATCCATA
>SJYG01000424.1:2991447-3020347 GCA_006410535.1 Litocranius walleri
CACCACAGAATAGAAAAAAATCTTCAAGCATTAGAAGGAGCATCGATTGAAGCACTGTAAATCTATTTGGCTCCTTTATCTCTGACCCAGGGCTGCCCTGATAGCTCAGCTGGTAAAGAAGCCGCCTGCAATGCAGGAGACCAGGGTTCGAGCCCTCGGTTGGGAAGATTCCCTGGAGGAGGGAACGGCTACCCACACCAGTATTCTGGCCTGGAGAATTCCAAGGACTGTATAGTCCATGGAGTCGCAAAGAGTAGGACACGACTGAGGAACTAATATAAAGCTTTACTTTATATTACAATTATAATAAGCATGAAGATTGCCCAAGAGATTCTGTATATGAATCTATTTATTATTCATATGAGATTACAAGGGTCCAATAATGCTGAACAATTTACTCAAAAGCCTATTATCTCTCACTGTCTGTCAAGAAAATTTCTCTGATGTCCTTCATTTTTCTTTCTTTTTTTTTTTTTTATAAAAGCTGAAAATACTCGCTCATACTCAGGACAGGTGAAAAAAAAATTCAACATCAGAAAGTGAGATAAGCTGTGTAATCATTGCAATTGATGTGCAAAGTGGTTCTTGCTTCTTTTTTTAGACTAAATCACGACAGCAATAAGCTTGGTAAGACGAACCAGCTAAAGGGAACTTCACCTCTATGACAGGGCTGGGAGCATTTAAAGTTTTGTCCCTTTGCATTCTCCATTTTCATTGTTCTTGTTTAATCTTTCTTGAAAAAAATAAAAAATAAAAAATCGTTGAATCCAAATTTGTCAGGATGCGTGTATGCTCTGTGTGTCTAACTCTTGGAGACCCCCTTGGACTGTGTGTTGCCCGCCAGGCTCCCCTGTTCATGGGGTTCTCCAGGCAAGAACACTGGAGTGGGTAGCCTTGCCCTTCTCCATCTGTCAGTATAGCAGGTAAAAAAAAATATATGTATACATATCTGTGTGAAGCATCTTGATGTCAGGAATAAATAAGGGAAAGTTTTGAAACTGTAATAAATTATTGCTAGTATTCCTGTATCTGTCTTAGAAATATTTTCAAATGGAAAGTAACAGTGATTGGACGTCTTGTTCATTTAAAGACATCTCAGAAATGATTTTGAATGGTTTTCTTTCTGAGAACTCTACACTTGAAGATTTTGATTTTTTTTTTTTCCCTAGGACGTTAAATACTATTTTTCTTAAAACTCCAGACACAGTATTCTTTTATGTAAGGTGTGCCTCCCTTTTCCTTTTAGCTTTGGGCTTAGTTTTAAATTGCAAACTGTGGTTCACTGCAGCTGAAATGATAAAGGTCTTCCCATGGTGGTTTAATGCTGACTTGCAGAATGAAAGGAAAATAGTGTTGCTTAATGGGCTTCAGACATAATGGTCACTTAAAAATATTGTTTCATCTCCCTTAAAGAAATCTTTCAGGTTGCCTTGTGGCTCGTCAATGCCAGAATAAAATTCTGATTCATTTCACTTCAGTTCAATCGCTCAGTCGTGTCTGACTCTTGCTTCACTAATTTGTGTTTTGATGTTTTGCTTCTTTAAACTTATTTGAGGATTCGTCTACTCTTTCACTAATTTTTGTAAATAAAGTTTTAAATTGCATTAAAAAAAACATTGTAGGCTCCATATATATATATATATATATATATGGTTTGGGAGATAGGTCTGTCTATGCTGAATTCAATCCATCTATCTATCTATCTATTAGCTATCCATCCATCTATCTATTACCTATCAATATTATCTATCATAGATCTCATCTGTTATCTATGTCGATCTATCAACCATCTGTCAATCATATATCTTTCAGATCTAGGCAGTACAATTAGATCGTATTATGAGAGAAACACTCCAAACTTGCATGGCAGTTATAAGTACACAAAAGCTGTAACTTTTTTTAAAAAAAATCAGGTCTTCTCTGGGCTAACCTTCCTTTTATTTAAAAAAAAAACAAAACAATTTTTGCTTTATATTGGAGTATATCTGATTAACTATGTTGTGATGGTTTCAGGTGGATAGCAAAGGAATTCAGCTATACATAAACACGTATCCATTCTCCCCAGACTCTCCTCCCATCCAGGCTGCCACAAGACATTCAGCAGAGTTCCCTGTTCTATACCACAGGTCCTTGCTGGTTCTCCATGTGAAATACAGCAGTGTGTCCGTGTCCATCCCAGACTCCCTGACTATCCCTTCCCCATCCTTCCCCCCTGGGAATATAAGGTGATTACAGAGTGTTGAGCAGAGTTCCCTGTGCTGGGCAGCAGGTCCTTGCTGATTCTCCATGTTAAACACAGCCGTGAGTCCCTGTCCATCCCAGACTCCCTTTCGCTTCCCCACCCTCCCCGCTGGGAACCGTAAGTTCCCTCTGTGAGCCTGTGAATCTCCTTCTCTTTTGCAAGTGTGTGTGTACTCAGTTACTCAGTGATGTCTGACTCTTTGCAACCAATGGACCAAAGGCAATCCAGTTCTTCTTTTCATGGGGCTTTCCAGGCAAGAATACAGGAGTGGGTTGGGTTGCCATTTCTTTCTCCAGCAGATCTTCCTGACCCCTCTTTTAGTATGGATGAAGTGAAGTTGCTCAGTCGTGTCCTACTCTTTGTGACCCCGTGGACTGTAGCCCACCAGGCTCCTCCATCCATGGGATTTTCCAGGCAAGAATACTGGAGTGGGCTGCCATTTCCTTCTCCAGGGGATCTTCCCGACCCAGGGATTGAACCCAGGTCTCCTGCATTGCAGGCAGACGCTTTAACCTCTGAGCCACCAGGGAAGCCTTTCATATGTATATGTTACTTAATTTTGAGGTCATATGTTGAGCAGAAGTGGATGACTGCTTTACTTTGCATACCACAAATTAATTATTCTTGCATAGTTTACTTTTCCAGAGATACATTTTTAACCTGCTTTTTAAAACCTATCCTTTTGCCAGTGTCTCACTGAACTGCACTGATATCAAACAGGGAATTGGTGGGCTACTGATTCTTTGAAAGCCACAAACATATCTCTTATATTGTGGTTTACAGCTGAACTTTGTATTCAAAGAAATTATCTGGTCTGTTTGGATTTCCAGATACTCTGTTTCCCTTCTGTCTTGCTTTGTTAGACATTTTAAAGTAACATAGAACGAAATAAAATAAAATAACATAGGACAAACTAGTGAATATTAAAAAAAAAACAGAAGCAGACTCACAAATAAACTAGCGGTCACCAACTGGGAGAAGAGAGTTAGGGGGAAGCTGGGATGGGGATTAAGAGGTAGAAGCTACTATGTATACAATCAGTATGCCGCAAGGATGTACTGGCATTCCTGGTGGCTCAGTAATAAAGAATCTGCCTGCCAAGGCAGGAGACACAGGTTCGATCCTTGGGTTGGGAAGATCCCCTGGAGAAGGAAATGGCAACCCACTCCAGTATTCTTCCTGGAGAATCCCATGGACAGAGTAGCCTGGCTGGCTGCAGTCCATGAGGTCACTAAAGAGTCAAACATGACTTAGCAACTTGAACATCAAGGATATATTATATAGCACGAGGACTAAAGCCAGTTTTTTTTTTGTAATTACTGGAAATGGAGTATAACCTCTAAAAATTGTGAATCATTATATTATACACCTGTAACTTATGTTGGACACCAATTACCCTTCCGTAAAAATGGATAAATATAATGTCAGAAAGTAAAAACTTTTGACAATGTGTTTTATTTAACTCGCAGTAAAACCAAAATAGTATCATTTCAACATGTAGCTAATATTAAAAATATACATAAAATGAAAAACAATTTGAAAAATATAGAGGACAATATTTCAAATCACATGAAAGCAAAGACTATATTTTTTTGCAATCTATTTTATATAACCCAAGGGACTTCCCTGGTGGCTCAGATGATAAAGAATCTACTTGCAATGCAGGAGACCTGAGTTTGAGTCCTGAGTCAGAAAGATCCCCTGGAGAAGGGCATGGCAAGCCACTCCAGTATTCTTGCCTGGGAAATCCCATGGACAGAAGAGCCTGGCGGGCTACAGTCCATGGGGTCGCAAAGCATTGGATGCAAGTGAAAAACTTACACTTTTAATTTTTGCCCCAGATAGTAACATTTCAGTATGTAACCAATATTTAAAAATATTTAAAATAAAACATTGCAGAACATAGAGCACGATATTTCAAAATACATGTGAGGAAACACCGTTTTTTTTTTTTTTAATTTTCATTAGGCTTCGATTCATTCACCTTCTGTCTTCCTATCAGGCTGGCAATCCGACTGAATTTTGCATTCACGTATCTTCTGTCTTCCTGGAAGACAAGACTCAGTTCAGTCGCTCAGTCGTGTCCGACTCTTTGCGACCCCATGAATCGCAGCACGCCAGGCTTCCATGTCCATCACCATCTCCCAGAGTTCACTCAGAGTCACGTCCATCGAGTCCGTGATGCCATCCAGCCATCTCATCCTTGGTCGTCCCCTTCTCCTCCTGCCTAGAGGCTGGCAAATCTACTGAATTTTGCATTTTCTAATTGTGTTGTTTAGAGCGTGGTTTCTCTTCCGTTTTCAGTGTTTAAGGTTGCACAGAGCGCTGAGCAGAGCTGCCTGTGATGGGCAGCACGCCCTCATTAGCCGTCTGTTTCACACGCAGCATCGGCTGTGTGCGCGTTCCAGTCCCGATCTCCCGGGTCCTTCCACCCTCCCCTTTGCCCTCTTCCTCTTCAATATGTTTGTCCTCTACGTCCGTGCCTCTCTGTATTTCTGCTTTGTGAGTAAGATGGGCTATACCAGGTTTTTCATTTCTTTTCACCTTGCATCTACTCATGAATGTACTGTATATTCCTTTTTTTTTTTTTTCTGCTTTTTGGCTTTATAGAAATAGAATCCTCTGTGATTCTTTTGGAAAAAATTTTTTATTGACGTATACTTGACTTACAATTTTGTTATTTTCAGATGGACAGCAAAGTGATTTGGTTATAACATATATATCGTGTTTGTTATACATACGTGCGTGTTATACGTATAACTATGGTGTTGGAGAAGACTCTTGAGAGTGCTTTGGACTGCAAGGAGAGATCCACCCAGTCCATCCTAAAGGAAAACAGGCCTGATATTCATCGGAAGGACTGATGCTGAAGCTGAAACTCCAGTCCTTTGGCCACGTCATGCAAAAAGGCAACTCACTGGGAAAGACCCTGATGCTGGGAAAGATGGAAGGCGGGAGGAGAGGGGGACGACAGAGGATGAGATGGCTGGATGGCATCACCAACTCCATGGACATGAGTTTGAGCAAGGTCTGGGAACGGGTGATGGACAGGGAGGCCTGGCGTGCTGCAGTCCATGGGGTTGCCAAGAGTCAGACACAGCTGAACAACTGAACTGATATATATATATATATATTTTTTTTTTTTTTCTGAGTCTTTTCCATTGTAGATTATTACAAGATACTCTGTGGGTCTTATACAATTGACCTTTGGATTATACGTGGATTCTATTTCCAAGGATGGGGCCATTCTGCCATGCAACAGGAAATGTCTCACATGTAAGCCTTTCAAACACAGACTATACGGTGTCTATACAGCGTCTTCATCAATCCTCACATCTGGACACTGGAGTTGTTACTATTATTTTGCTATTACTGATCTTTGCAGAAAGAAAATCTCATGTGCATCTGCCAAAGCATTCAGAATGGCTGGAGTGTGGATGGCTCTTCAAATATGTGGCTTAGTTGGTAAAGAATCTGCCTGCAATGCAGGAGACCTGGGTTCGATCCTCAGGTTGGGAAGACCCCCTGCCCCGGAGAGGGGCATGGCAACTCACTCCAGTGTTCTGGCCTCGAGAATCCCATGGGCAGAGGAGCCTGGTGGGCTACGGTCCGTGAAGTCGCAGAGAGTCAGACACGACTGAGCAACTCACACTTTCAAACTTCACAGATGGTGGCAAGTTGGTTTCCCAAACGGGTGCCCCATTTTTGGTCAGAGCACCAGAGCCTCATTCTTTGGATGGCTGTACTTTTCAGGACCTTGGACAGTGACAGACATTCTCATTTCTCGTGCATAGAGCTGTGTAAGAAATTGTATCTAGCCTTGGTCTCTTGATAGATGCTTCCAAGACATGTAACAGGGTTTTTTTTTTTTTTTTGCAATTTCTGGTAATTCATGACAATCTTTCCTTGAGTGTTCTCTTATTCTTAAATGTTAAAGGCTTTAATAAGTTCTTTTTTCTTTTTTGGTCTTCCTTTGAGGCCTGATGCTGTGAAATGTAAACATTATTAACCACTTTCATTCTCAAGTGAATATCAAAAAAATTTTTTCAGGATGTGCGAGAAAACAAACAAGAGATTAAATTACTTAATTATTGGAGGAGCCTGTCAGACTAACCTTAGATTGATCCCTCCCTCTGAAATAAAAAGAGTGTGGTGAAGGATCTTAAGAAAAGGTTCGATGAATTAACAGAGGATAAGAAAAGCCTTACACTGGATGGAAGAATATAATCTGTTTATTTGTCCATCTTCCTGAGAGTAAATCTTTATCTCAGGAGACGGCTTATCATGTCCATGCCGTGAAGGACATAGGCATTTACAATGAAGGATTTTGGATTTTCCTACAGTTTATTTTTACTCTGGTTGGATTTGTGTTAGTGGTGATAACAGACTTTCTTTCTTTAAATGGTGGCAGATGTCTTCAAAAAGAGTCTGTTGACATTTTCAAAAGTGATGAGACCATGAACGACAGAAGAAGGTATCAAGGGAATTAAATCAGAAGACAAAATTATTATGGAATGATGAATAAACTCCAGGGGTGAGTGGATTTCTTTCGGGTCCTTCGTAGAGCCTGTTGACCAAAAATACACTTTGACCGGCACGTGTGACATTCTAACCCATGCGCTATCGTCTGGTTTGATGTTGAGCTGCTAAGTCCCGTATGACTCTTTGCGACCCCATGGACTGCAGCACGCCAGGTTTCCCTGGTCCTTCACCATCTCCTGGAGTTTGCTCAAACTCATGTCCATCACATTGGCGATGCCATCCAACCATCTCATCCTCTGTCTTCCCTTTCTCCTCCTGCCCTCAGTCTTTCCCAGCATCCGTGTTTCCCGAGTCCCCTGTAACTAAGAAGTCAGCCAAGCACGGGAGTCATCACTTCACGTGGGACAGGGGCTGTTAATTCGGAAAACAGCGCAACACTCAGGATGCCGAAGGGCTGGTCCTCAATGCCGCAAAGCCGGGTGGGCTTTCCAAGGATGTCAACCCCTCTCTGTCCTGCAAACCTTCCTGCACAGCTTGTTCAAAGGCAGTTTCTGAATCAAGGGGGTCTGAGGGTGGAACCCTAAGGAGGTCTGCGTTTCTCAGTTGCTCCCAGGGAACCAGCATCAGCTACCTGTCCCAGAATTTACTCTGGGCAGCAAAATTTTCCCTAGAGCATCTTCTGGGGTGTCTGACTTTTGTTACTCACTTGCGTGACAATTTTCAGCTTATTACTTCTCTTCCAGTCTTCTTTGAGGTTGAAGACGAAAGTGAATTTAAATAACTTGGCTGTGGTCAAGGTGTAACTGCACACCCCCCTGGACATTTGTAGCTGAAAGAGATTTTTAGCGATTCATGCCAGAAGTTTCAAAGTTTTTTTTTTTTTTTTTTTTTTTTTTTTTTTTAGCAGAATGAGGTCTTTTCTCTTCACTTCACTGAGGAGGTCAGACAGCATATTAAAAAGCAGAGACACCACGTTGCTGACATACGTCCGTCTAGTCAAAGCTATGGTTTTTCCAGTAGTCATGTACGGATGTGAGAGTTGGACCATAAGGAGGGCTGAGTGACAAAGAATTCATGCTTTCAAACTGTGGTGTTGGAGAAGACTCTTGAGAGTCCCTTGGACTGCTAGGAGATCCAACCAGTCCACCCTAAAGGAAATCAACAACAATAACAAAGCAGGAAAAAAAAGAAAAAAAAAAAAGGATTAAAGTCTCAAAAACAGATCTAGTATGGAGTCACAATTAACCCTTCCCAGTTATACAATAACAAGCTTTGTGCTTAAGGGAGAGTTTAGGAGGCTTTTTTTTTTCTTTTTTGTTCCTTATTTAACATATTTTTATATAAAAGGCTCTGGGATCCCCAGAGTTGGGTAGACCTGAGGAAGTCAGGCCTTTTTTGCCTAACTGCTCCAAAATAATTGCTGGACAGACACCTCAGTGTACATTTTTTTTTTTTTTAGTCCCTTAAATATATAACGTAAAACTGGGGTAAGTAGAGCTGTCTGACTTTTAATGTTGGGGATCAGTAGGAAGTTGCTCTTGGCTCATTACTTTAGGACAGGACTGAAGCGACTTAGCAGCAGCGTCTGTAGGAGACCTTGAGGGGAAGATAAGAAAGCTGCTTCCCAAACTAGTTTTTCTGGTTCTCAGGTTAATTTGACCTTGGTTTGCTGTGAAGAGTCCTGTCTGACTCTTTGTGACCCCATGGACTGTAGCCCTCCCGGCTCCTCTGTCCTTGGGATTCTCCAGGCAAGAATCCTGGAGCGGGTTGCCATTTCCTCCTCCAGGGGATCTTCCTGGCCCAGAGATCAAACCCTCCTCTCCTGCACTGCACAGGATTCTTTACCACTGCGTCACCAGGGAAACCTTTTGTTTTATAGGTTCTGAAAAAGCAGTTATTTACAGTGAGAACACTCTGTATTTAACAATTTGTTCAACGCTTCTCTAATTTTAAAAAGATGCATCATTTGGCCAGTAACACTAACAAATGATTAAAAAAGACCTCTAACAGAAGTAAACAAACCCAGCTTAGGAAGATCAGACAGACCATTTACAACTCAGAGGCACGTGGGGTTGTTCAGTCCTTGCTTGGGTCTCACTTGTTTGAGACCCCCCAAGGACTGCAGCACGTCAGGCTTCCCTGTCCTTTCCTAAGAGTCCCCCAAGGATGTCTTTGATTAAAGTCACTAAGCCAGGTTTTCTCTCTCTCTCTTTTCTTTCCCCATCATAATTAATTACTTATGCAAAAAAAAAAGAGCTCCCTCAAAAAAATATTTGTGTGTGTCTGTGTGCATGATCAAACCTTTAACTTCCAGTCTGCGTGCACAAGCGAAAGCAAAGGAAGCAAGTCACGCTAGCGGGAGGTTACTGAAAACAAAGCAAACTGCATGAGAGCGCGCCAAACACGAAACGGCCAAAGTGCCCTGGAAGTGACTTTCAAGCCTCACTGAGCCTCGCGTGTCCAAAGTGGAGCCTTGCAAACAGAGCCTCCGCTTCCGTAGGGAGAATCTCCCAAACTGGAAAACTGCTTCCGTTTCAATGACCAGCAGCACAGGTTTATGCTGTTGTTGCAAAAAATGGCCACAAGTTGCAGCATTTCTTCATGCCCCCACCCCCCACTCCCCTCATTGATTTCTCATTTGTACTTTCATTTTTGGAGTGGAAGACGCTTGACCCGCAAGGAGATGCAACCAGTCCATCCTAAAGGAAATCAGTCCTGAATATTCATTGGAAGGACTGATGCTGAGGCTGGAACTCCAATACTTTGGCCACCTGATGCAAAGAGCTGACTCATTAGAAAAGACCCTGATGCTGGGAAAGATTGAAGGTGGGAGGAGAAGAGGGACAACAGAGGATGAGATGGCTGGATGGCATCACCGGCATTAATGGATGTGAGTTTGCGCAAGCTCCGGGAGATGGTGAAGGACAGGGAAGCCTGGAATGCTGCGGTCCATGGGGTGGCAAAGATCCGGACACGAGTGAGCAACTCAGCTGAACAGTGGCTGTTAGCAATTTTCATTCCCAGCATCGCAGAAGGGTTCCCTTTTCTCCACGGCATGTTTCGTTTGTCGAGTTTTTGACAGTGGCCCTTATGACTGGTGCGAGGTGATACCTGCTGTGGTTCCCATTTGCATCTGCCAAGCATTTAGTGATGTGGACATTTTCAAGTGAATTTTTTTAAACTGGGTTGAGTTAAAGGTACCTTTATAGTACTTGGCTGCAGGAAACTCTGCTCAGTTTTGAATTGCTTTTCGCCGACCCTCCCCAGGAGACGTCTTGAGGACAGGTGTGTTTTACTCACAGCCCTGCAGACTTTGTGAATATTAAGTGCCCATCAGGACGGCTTTTACATTGTTGTTATGACAAACGGGCACACCGCGGTCGCGTTTCTGGATGCCCCAGTGTGTGTGAGTGTGTGTTTTTACTTTCTTCTCCTCCCACTTTTATTTTCTATTGGAATAGGGTTGCTTTCCCGGGTTGTGTTTGTTTTAAGTGTCTGTGAACTTGATTCAGTTACACACAGACGTTTATCTCTTCTTTTCTGGGTCCTTTTTCTCATATAGGTGATTACATATAGGTAATCGGAAACAGTGGACACAGTGTCAGACTTTATTTTGGGGGGCTCCAAAATCACTGCAGATGGTGACTGCAGCCATGAAATTAAAAGACGTTTACTCCTTGGAAGAAAAGTTATGACCAACCTAGATAGCATATTCAAAAGCAGAGACATCACTTTGCCGACTAAGGTCCATCTAGGCGAGGCTATGGTTTTTCCTGTGGTCATGTACGGATGTGAGAGTTGGACTGTGAAGAAGGCTGAGCTCGGAAGAACTGATGCTTTTGAACTGTGGTGTTGGAGAAGACTCTTGAGAGTCCCTTGACTGCAAGAGATCCAACCAGTCCATTCTGAAGGGGACCAGCCCTGGGATTTGTTTGGAAGGAATGATGCTAAAGGTGAAAGTCCAGTATTTTGGCCACGTCATGTGAAGAGTTGACTCATTGGAAAAGACTCTGATGCTGGGAGGGATTGGGGGCAGGAAGAGAAGGGGATGCCAGAGAATGAGATGGCTGGATGGCATCACTGACTCGATGGACGTGAGTCTGAGTGAACTCCGGGAGATGGTGATGGACAGGGAGGCCTGGCGTGCTGCGATTCATGGGGTCGCAAAGAGTCGGACACGACTGAGCGACTGACCTGAACTGAACTGATGAACTGCACCTGGAATCCCGTCTTCTGAAGTCTGTCTTTCTCCCCCCTGACTCCCTCCCCTTCCTGCGATAGTCTGTGGGTCCAGCCATGCTATCCCTTCCCTCTGCCCTTTCCAGCATTTGTTCTTTGCAGATGTTACTGCTGATGGCCATTCGGGGCATCCCAGTGTGAGGTGATACCTCACTGCACGTGCGAATTGCCTCTCTCTGATAATTAGTGGTGCTGACCATTCTCTCAGATTCCTAACGGCAGTCTGTACACTTCGTGGAAGAAAACGTGCATTCCATCCTTGGCTCGTTTTTCTCCCTGCATTGTTTGTGTGTTTGAGACTGACATGCACGAGCTGTTTTTATCTTTTAAAGATGGATTTGTTGTGGATAATTTCGTCGGCAAATAAATTTTTTCTCATTCTGAGATTTGCCTTTTACTTTCTTTTGGGCGTTCCCCTGCCGTGCACATGCTTTCAGGTTAATGAGATCCTGGTTTCTGATTTTGATTTTATTTTCCTTCTAAGTGGTGGATCCCATAAGAGCTGGCTGCGATTGATGTCAAACCGTGTCCTGCCTGTATCTTCCTCAAGAATTTCATAGCATCATCTTTATATTTTGATTGGTATACTATTTTGAGCCTATTTCTCGGTGTGGTTTTAAGGAGTATTATAAAGTCATTTCTGAGCGACTTCACTTTCACTTTTCCCTTTCATGCATTGGAGAAGGAAATGGCAGCCCACTCCAGCGTTCTTGCCTGGAGAATCCCAGGGACGGGGGAGCCTGGTGGGCTGCCATCTATGCGGTCAGGCAGAGTCGGACACGACTGAAGGCAGCAGCAGCATAAAGTCATTTATGTTTTCATGGTTTAAGGAACTGCCACACTAGCTTTCACAGTGGCTGTTAACCCATTTTCATTCCCAGGAAATGAAAGATGGTTCCCTTTTCTTCACAGCATCCCCAGCATTTAATGTTTGCAGAGTGGCCGACAATGGCCATTCTGACCTGTGTGGGGTGATGTCTCACTGTGCTTTTTGCTTTATCTGGCGATGGTTGATCTTTTTCAGGTAATTTTTTAAAGTGAGTGACGTGAAGTTGCTCAGTTGTGTCCGACTCTTTGTGGCCCCGTGGACTGTAGCTTGCCAGGCTCCTCCGTCCTTGGGATTCTCCATGCAAGAATGCTGGAGTGGGTTGCCATTTCCTTCTCCAGGGGATCTTCCCAACCCAGGGATCGAACCCAGGTCTCCTGCATTGCAAGCAGACACTTTAACCTCTGAGCTACCAGGGAAGCCTCAATTTTTTCAATTTTTTAAAGGGTCTGAGTTAGAGGCACCACTTGACAACAGCTCCTTGAAGACTCGCCCTGTTTTGAATTCTTTTTTTGCTGGCCACCCCTAGGAGCCTTCTTGAGCGCAGCTGATTTTTATTTACAGCCGGGTGGACACTGTGATTATTAAGCCCCCATCAACCCAGCTTTCAAGTTGCCGTTGCAAAAAAAGCAATGACAAGGAGGCAGCATTTCTTCATGCCCTGGGTTTTTCTTTTTCTGTACTTTCATTTTCTATCCGAGTAGAGCTGATTTCTGAGGTTGTGTTTCTTTCAAGTGTTGGGGAACTTGATCAGTTATGCATCGGAATTCATCTACGGTATGTGTACGGTTCCCTTTTCCCGTATAGGTAATTACAGAGTGTTCCATAGACCTCTCTGTGTTTGTTGGTCAGCAGGTGCTTTTAAAATCATGTATTTAATAGAGATTAATGTAATGAAACTCCAGTACTTTGGCCACCTCATGCAAAGAGTTGACTCATTGGAAAAGATTCTGATGCTGGGAGGGATTGGGGGCAGGAGGAGAAGGGGACAACAGAGGCTGAGATGGCTGGATGGCATCACCACCTCGATGGACAGGAGTTTGGGTGAACTCCGGGAGTTGGTGATGGACAGGGAGGCCTGGCGTGCTGCGATTCAAGAGTTGGACGCGACTGAGCAACTGCACTGAACTGAACTGAATGTAACGGAATTCCAAACTCTTAATTTGCTCTTTCGCTTCTAACAGTTTTGTGGATCATTGTAACTTCGTTGTGTAAGTCTGTGCAGCTTCGTTTTCTGTTAATGAGTTCATCTGCGTGAATGTTTGGATGGACCTGTCAGTGGAGTCTGGTGATATCTGGCTTTCTCTCTCTAGTTCAAGAATCCTTGTACAAGAATCACTCGGTCCATCCGTGAGTCACCAGTGCCATCCTTCCTTTCCAATTCATGGCTGAGTAGAACTCCCCTGCTGAGCTTTACCACTTTGCCTTCATTTTCTTTTTCCCTTTCAGTGGACTGATTCGATATCTGGGCTATAGTAAATCACACTACCCTGAAACCAGGCGTTCACGTGTCATTTCAAATTATGATTTTCTCTGGATCTAAGCCAGGACGTGGGACTGTTAGGATCACATGACTTCTGGACGTTTGGTTTGGTTTGCTATTTTTTAAAGCTCCTTTACTGACCTATAGCCCCTCCAGGAGTGTACAAGGATTCCCTTTTTCCTCCGCCCTCTGCAGTGCTTATTCTTTGTCCTTCTTGTTGATGATGGTCTTTCTGACGGGTGTGAGGTGATACCTCACTGGACTTTTGACTTGCCTCTCTGTGATAATTAGCGATGCTGAGCATGTTTTCATGTACCTAATGTCAGCCTGAGGGCATCCCTGGTTGCTTTAGTGGCAAAGAATCAGCCTGCAATGCAGGAGATACCAGAGGCACAGGTTCAATCCCTGGATCAGGAAGATCCCTGGAAGAGGAAAACGGCAACCCGCTCCAGTATTCCTGCCTGGCGAATCCCATGGACAGAGGAGCCTGGTCGGCTGCAGTCCACGGAGTCTCAAAGAATTGAACTTGTCAGAGACACCAAACAAACCATCAATCTGTTTCCCTTCTTGGAAGAAATATCCATATCGGTTCTGACTCCTTTTATCTCTGGGTTGTTTGTGTTTTCGAATTCGAGATGCACCATCTGTTTCTGTTTGAGATGAATTTCTTGTGGATGTAGCTATTTGCAAATATTTTTTGTCATTTCTGATATTGCCTTTTTCTTTGGTTGAGGAGTTCTCTTGTTGTGTAAATGCTTTTAAGGTTAACGAAGTCCTGCTCTCGTACGTTTGGTTTATTTTTTTCATTTTTCTAAGCGTTGAAACCCAAAAGAAGTTGCTGCAATTGATGTCATATACGTAGAGAGCATATCGTGTGTGTTTTTGTCCTCCAGAACTTTGTAGCATCGTGCTTCCAATCAGATCTGTATACTGTTTGGGGTTTATTTTGGGGGATGGTATTATCGACCATTCTAGTTGCCTGTTATCAATGTATATTTCCAGTGTCAGAGGAAGAGGGTTTCCTGTTTTCCACCACCTCTGCAGCATTTAATGTTTGTAGAGTGTTTGACAATGGCCATTCTGACTGTGCGAAGTGATATTCCCTGTAGTTTTCATTTGCATTTTCTGAATATTCAACGATGTGGCTGCATTTCTTGTGAGTTTCTCTTAAAGGATCTGACTTACCTGTATTCTTTGGCTTTGTGAACCCCTGCCTGGTTTTGAATTCTTTCTCGATAACCACCCCTAGGAGACTTCTTGAAGGCAATTCTGTTTTGTTTTTTTTTTTCCACTTACAGCATCTTGGACCTTGTGAATATGAATAGTAAGTGCCCATCAGTTCACTCGCTCAGTCCTCTCTGACTCTTTGCGACCCCATGGACTGCAGCACACCAGGCTTCCCTGTCCTTCACCATCTTCTAGACTTTGCTGAAATTTCTGTCCATCACCATCTCCCAGAGCTTGTTCAGACTCATGTCCATCGAGTCAGTGATGCCATCCAACCGTCTCATCCTCTGTCGTCCCCTTCTCCTGCCTTCAATCTTTCCCAGCATCAGGGTCTTTTCCAGTGAGTCAGCTCTTTGCATCAGGTGGCCAAAGGACTGGAGTTTCAGCTTCAGCATCAGTCCTTCCAGTGAACATTCAGGACTGATCTCCTTTAGGATGGGCTGGCTGGATCTGCTGGTCAAGTGCCCATCGGCACAGCCTTTAAGCGAGTGGCTGTTATTCCAAAAACGACCGCAAAGAGGCAGCATTTCTTCATGCCCCACAAGGCTTAACTTCATTTCCTGCTAACTTTCACTTGTATTTCCCACTGGAGTAGAGTCGGTTTCCAAAGTTAGGTTTGTTTGAAGTGTTCAGAACTCGATTCAGTTATGCACAGACGTTTACCTCTTCTTTGCAGGTCCTTTTTCTCATATAAGTGATTACAGTGTATTCAGTGGATTTCCAGGTACCGTACAGTAGATCATTTTTAATTGTCTACTTGATATACCTTGAAAGGACTCTGATGCTGGGAAAGATTAAGGGCAGGAGGCAAAGGGAGCGACAGAGGATGAGGTGGCTGGATGGCATCACCGACTCGATGGACGTTGAGTCTGAGTGAACTCTGGGAGTTGGTGATGGACAGGGAGGCCTGGCGTGCTGCGATTCATGGGGTTGCAGAGAGTTGGACACGACTGAGTGACTGAACTGAACTGAATGTGTATATGTTAATTCCAAGCTCTCAATTTACCCCTCTCCACTAGCATCTTTTTTTCTTTATTTAGATCATTGTAATTTGGTTTTAGGAGAAGGCAATGGCACCCCACTCCAGTACTCTTGCCTGGAAAATCCCATGGATGGAGGAGCCTGGTGGGCTGCAGTCCATGGGGTCTCGAAGAGTCGGATACGACTGAGCGGCTCCATTTTCACTTTTCACATTCATGCACTGGAGAAGGAAATGGCAACCCACTCCAGTGTTCTTGCCTGGAGAATCCCAGAGATGGGGGAGCCTGGTGGACTGCCGTCTGTGGGGTCGCACAGAGTCGGACACGACTGAAGCGACTTAGCAGCAGCAGCAGCAGCAACTTGGTTTTAAAAGGGTGTGAGACTTTGCTTTGTGTGAATTACTCAATTTGCAAGAATTTACAGATCGTAGCTGTCAGCGACATCGGAGTGTGTTTCTCTGTCTCTCTGAATGCACGTGTCATGATGAAACCTGATTTTCTCTGGATTTAAACCTGGAACTGGGGTTAGCATATCTTGTGGTTTCTGGATGGTTAGCTCCTTACGGAAAGTCCATGCTATTTTTCATTGTTCGCGTGTGGATTTAAATTCGCGTCACGAGTACAGGGAGTTTCCCTTTGCCTCCCTGCTTTGCACTCATTCTTTGTAGACCTTCTTGTTGACAGCCACCTTGACTTGCGTGGGGTGCGTCCTCAGTGGACTTTTGATTTCCCTCTGTCTGATAATTAGTGACTTGGAGGGTCTTTTCCTGTGCCTGATGGCCACTTGCATGCCTTCTGGGAAGACATATCTCTATCGGTCTTTACCCCCCTTTTTTCCCTCGAGTTGTCTCTGTGTTTGAAGTTGAGATGCTGTCTTGCCCAAAGTTATCACTCTTGTCTCAGGTTCCATGGATTTGTTAACAAAATAAGCCACTCGCGGTACACAAAAAATATAGTCCCGGTATTTGTTAGAGAATTATCTAGCTGACTTCGAATATGCTAACATTAAAAGAAGAGAGAAATAGAAACACCAGAGGCTACATCACCAAATTGGGTTTAGACCAACGTCCAGACTCCAATGGTGCTGGGAAGTCCCATTTCATCCTGCGTCTGGAGTCCCAGTTGGGAAAAGGTCCCAGGCAGCGTGTACACTCGGTGGGTAAGACTTCAAATATTGCAGTTTTTCAGGGTTCAAACATTGCAGACCGGGTTTCTCGTTGATAATCCCAGGATCCACACTGGTATCCTGAATCTGTGGGCACACAGAAGCTCTGGTTTCATGTCTGTCTTGCAAAACTTGGCATGCAGGTAAGCCTGGGGCTTGGTTGCCCAGGACCCCTCCAGGCACTCCACAAGTTTCAAGATTCCTCCCCCGTCTCGTGTATGGTGTTGCAAGCCTCACACTCACAGCAGGCAGCGTCCAGGCAGGTTAGAAGCAAGGTCAGAGGCCCACTCTGCTTTGCCTCTGAAGCCCCAGTGAGACTGTTTCTGCAATTTCCCTAACAGGCGCACAAGCTCTTTGCCTGTTTTGGAGATGAATCCCTTGTGATTTCCCGCTTTGCAGATATTTATTTTTCATTCTGCTGCTGCTGCTGCTGCTAAGTCGCTTCAATCGTGTCCAACTCTGTGTGACCCCATAGACAGCAGCCCACCAGGCTCCCCCATCCCTGAGATTCTCCAGGCAAGAACACTGGAGTGGGTTGCCATGTCCTTCTCCAGTGCATGAAAGTGAAAAGTGAAAGTGAAGTCGCTCAGTCGTGTCCAACTCTTAGCGACCCCACGGACTGCAGCCCACCAGGCTCCTCCATCCATGGGATTTTCCAGGCTGAAGGGGGTCTTTTTCATTCACTGAAGCGTCCCCTGGCTGTGCAAATGCTTTTAAGCTTTGTGAGGTCCTGTCATCTAATTTTTGCTTTCTTTGTAATGGTTCTAAGCCTTGAATTTCCAAGGAACTTGCTATGATTTTTGCCCATTCATGTCCTGCCTGCATTTTTCTTTTCCCCTTGGGAATTTTGTTTAAGGCACGTCCACACTGTCCTCCAGAGTTACCTGTCGCCCATTTATTCTGGAAGTGGCAAAGGTCATGAGGAAGGAAGCCTGACATATGCAAAGGCATGATCTGGCTTCAGGGGTTCCCCCTGGGTTTTCCTGAACATCTACCCCCCAAACCAGAGTCTGCCTGCCTTATTGTACTGTGCTTTCCACTCTTCTGACATAACAGGGGGCCCATCCCCGATCACCTTCCTCTAAAAGGAATTGACTTAGGGCTCCATTTAACAGTATCCTGCATATAAAAAGAATGTCTCGGCTTAAACCCCTCTGATAGCTTTCTAACTTACCTGACCGGTGTGTCCAGACTTTTACAACTTCTGATTGTTTATAGCCCCCCAACTGCGACAGGCACGAAGCTTAAAACGTCTTAAAGATACAGAGCCTTTTTTAAAGAGCTAAAAATTATATTGGTGATGGGTTTCACTGTTGAGTCCATGACTGCTGCCACACCTCCATATTCTTTATCTTTTAGGCACCTGGGGGATATTAATCCATGTAATTGGGATATAGAAAAGGCAATATAGTAGCTTTGATGTTAGCAACACTAGACTTGAGTTAATTACATTTCTCTTTGTTATAAATCACTGTGCTTCTTTCATTGTTATAAATTGCTGTGTCCTTGCTATGGAAGAATGTAACTTTATTTAGCGCTTGCGGAGAATGGCACCAGACTTTGGGAAGAACAACACTATTGAGGCAAATAAGTCTTCTGGTTGACAAACCCTTATCAGAAAAGGGGCTGTAAAATGTTAACTGGCCTTCTGGCCAAAAGATGATGTAAATCACCTAAGACTTGTGTATACAAGTAGGTATGCAGAGAAAAAGCCTGGTCTCGATAAGAGTCAGGGCTGCTGACGCTCCATAACTTTGTATTATCTATTGATCTCTATGTAAAACCAAAAGTATAAAAACCCTTTACGAACAATAAAAGACGAGCCCGTCACTGGAAAGACTGGGTTCCCCCGTATCAAATGTCTTTCTCTCTCTCTCCCTCTCCCTTCCTCTCCTTTTCAGGCTGAATTCCCATCTGGGGCATGGAGGCTCGCCATGTCTACTTACTTGCCCTGGCTTCTAAGACCCATGCGAGAGGGAGCCCAAGGCGGAGCACCCTCTGTTATTCAAGTGGGCGCCAGTGGCCTAACGTACATGGTGCAAATCTCTTGTCTTGAGGTTTTATTCGTTCCCCATGTACACCAAGTTATTCAGCATCTTTTCTCCACTAATTTTCCTACTATACTATCTTGTCCTAATCTCTTTTTATATTTCTAAATAAGTAAGTTTTTCCTCGCCACGCTGTCCCCCCTTCGAATTACCCTGGATCCACTGGGGTTGGGCCCCGGCACATTCACACTCCCAGAGTCGGAGGAACAGGGTTCGTTTTTATCCACAGCCTCTCCAGCATTTAATGTTTGTAGTGCTTTGACCACAGCCATTCTGACGGGTGAGAGGTGATACTTGGTGCAATTTTGATTGGCATTTCCCTAATATCTAGCGATGTTGACATTTTTCATATGATTTTTTAAAATTAAAAGATCTGAGTTAAAGGTCCCTTTTGAAATGGGCTCCTTGAAAACGTGCCCGGTTTGGAATACCTTTGCAGTGATCGCACTAGGACACTTCTTGAAGGCAGTTGTTTATTTACAGTCTCAAAGGCCCTTGTGGGCATAAAGTGGCCATCAGCACGGCCTTTAAGCTGTTGTTATAAAAATGGCCACAAGGAGGGAACATTTCTTCATGCCCCACTCGGCTTTTTTTCTTTTTTTCTACTTTCATGTTTGGAAGGAAAGTTATGACCAACCTAGACAGCATATTAAAAAGCAGAGACATTACTTTGCCAACAAAGGTCCATCTAGTCAAAGCTGTGGTTTTTCCATTAGTCATGTATGGATGTGAGATTTGGGCCATAAAGAAAGCTGAGCATCTGAGAACCGATGCTTTTGAAGTGTGGTGTTGGAGAAGACTCTTGAGGGTCCCTTGGACTGCAAGGAGATCCAACCAGTCCATTCTAAAGGAGATCAGTCCTGAATGTTCATTGGAAGGACTGATGCTGAAACTCCAGTCCTTTGGCCACCTGATGCGAAGAACTGACTCACTGGAAAAGACCCTGATGCTGGGAGGGATTGGGGGCAGGAGGAGAAGGGGATGACAGAGGATGAGATGGTTGGATGGCATCACCGACTCGATGGACATGAGTTTGAGCAAACTCCGGGGGTTGGTGATGGACAGGAAGCCTGGTGTGCTACAGTCCATGGGGTTGCCAAGAGTCGGACACGCCTGAGTGACTGAACGGAACTGACTGACTGTGTGTATATTAAATGCAAACTCAATCCATCCCTCCACTTCTAACATTTTGGTTCATAACCGTAGCTTGGTTTTCTAAGTTTGTGAGACTGTTTGCTTCGTGTTCCTTAGTTCATTAGCAAGCATTTATAGTGGCATCTTCCGGTATTTGTCTTCCCGTCCGTGGCTCCCTTCACTGGAAAGTATGAAAATCACTAGGTCCACTCTGCTGCTGGTAATGGCGTGAACCTGTTCTGTTTTACAACAGATTCATATTCCAGCGTAGCAGTCCGCTGCTTTATCGTCACTGTTCTGTCCATGGACACTTAGTTTGATCCTATGTCTTGCCTATCGGAAATCGGGCTGCCAAGAAAACTGGAGGTCATGTGTCCTTGTGAAATACGATTTCCTGTGGATCTAAGCCCAGAAGTGGGATTACCGGCTCACATGGTTTCCGGATGTTTAATTTTGTAAGGAATGTGTATGCTGTTTCCCGTGGTTCATGCGAGAATGGAGGAGGTTTCCCTCACCCTCCCCGCTTTGTATGACTTTGTCAATCTTATGGATGATGGACATTCTGGCCCCTTTGATTTGCGTCTCTCTAGTAATTAGCGACGCTGAGCATCTTTCTAGGGACCCAATTGCAATCTGTATGCCTTCTTGGAGGAAATACCCTTTGCCCCATTTTTTTTTCTTGGGTGGAATGTGTTTTTTAATATTCAGATGCACCAGCTGTTTGCATGTCCTGGAGTTGAATATCTTGTGATTTCCTGGTTTGCAGATTTTATTTTTTTCATTCTGAGAGTTCTCTTTTTCTTTCTTTGAGGGGTTCCCTTGCTGTGCAAATGCTTTTAAGGTTAATGAGGTCCTGTTTTCTTATGTTTGGCTGACTTTTCATTATTCTAAGTGCCGAATCCCAAAAGAACTCGGTGCGATTGACTTCAAACCATGTCCTGCCTGTATATTTTTTTCAGGAATTTCCTAATATCATCCTTACACTTAGATGTTTATGCTATTGGGAGTTTATCTGGGGGGGTCGGGTGTTCCAGAGTGTTCTCATTGCATTCTTGTTTTCCTTGTTTAAGGATCCTCCACGCTGCCCTCCGTAGTGGCTGGCCATCAGCATTTATGTTTCCAGCATCAGAGGAGACGGATTCCCTTGTTTCCACAGCCTCTGTGTTTGTCGAGTTTTTGACTGTGGCCCTTCTCATGGGTGGAAGATAATATTTCCTTGTAGTCTTTTTTTTCCTGTCTAATTTTGATTTTTTTTTTTCGGTCCCCACCGCTAGGAGACTTTTGGAGGGCAGTTTTTTTTTTTTTTTTTACTTACTTCCCAAGGAACCGTATGAATAATAAGTGACCATCAACGCAGGTTTTAAGTTGTTGTTACGAAAAATGGCACAAGGCGGCAGCATCTCCCCACGCACCGTTCCTTTTCTTTTTCTTTTTATTTTGTATTTACTTTCGCTTTATTTTCTATTGAGTCTGGTTGATTTCCGATGTTGCGTTGGCTTCAGGTGTTCGACAGCTTTATTTAGCGATGGACAGAGTTGAGTCTCCTCTTTATCAGGTTATTTTTCCCATAAAGGAGATTTCATTGTATTTCGGTTGCGTTCCCAGAGCCGGTCAGTTGGGCATTTTTTGATGATCTGATTGATACATGTTAATGTGTATATGTTAATTTCAAACTCTTATATCCCTCTTGCCTAAGCCTTTGTTGTCGTTGATAATTGCAGCTTGGTTTTCTAGGTTTGGGAGCCTTTTTCCGGGGGTGTAAATTGGTTCATCTGCATGAGCTGATCGATTGTACCTGTCAGGGACGTTTTATTATTTTTTCCTTCCTCTCTCTGCCTTCCGTCACTCATCATGATAATCACTCCATCCGTCCACGCGTCTGTCAGTGGCGTTATTCCGTTCTGTTGGATGAGACTCGCGTCCCACCGTAGATGTTGACCTTCCCTTTTTTTTTTTCTCATTATTCTGTGGATGGACATTTTGGCTGATTCAGTGTCTTGGATATTGCAAATCGTGTTGCCCTGAAAAGAGATGTGTTTGTGTCGTTATGAAATAAGATTTTTTTTTTTTCTGGATCTAAGCCCAGAAGTGAGATTACTGGATCATATGCTTTTGGGGGCCTCCCTGGTGGCTCAGATGGTAAAGAATCCACCTGCAATGCGGGAGACCTGGGTTCCATCCTTGGGTTGGGAAGATTTCACTGGAGAAGGAAATGGCAGCCCACCCCAGTCTTCTTGCTGGCAGAATCCCATGGAAGGAGGAGCCTGGTGGGCTGCAGTCTATGGGGCTGCAAAGAGTCGGACACGACCGAGCAACTTTCACTATGCTTTGTAATGGGTTTAGTTTTTTAAAGACCCTCCCTGCTCTGTTCCACAATTCTATTTTCTGTTCTAATTATGAATTAATATTAATATTCTAATAATATAACTACTCTAATTCTATTTTCCATAATTCTGCATCCATTTCCATCCCCTCCCAGCGTGTAGGAGGATTCCCTTTCTCGCCCCGTTTACAGCACTTATTCTTTGTAGATCTTACTGATAATGGCCACTCTGACTGGTGTGAGTTATGACCTCACTCAGTTCCGTTCGGTTCAGTCGCTCAGTCGTGTCCGACTCTTTGCGACCCCGTGGACTGCAGCACACCAGGCCTCCCTGTCCATCAGCAACTCCCAGAGTTCAGTCAAACTCATTTGAGTCGGTGATGCCATCCAACCATCGCAGCCTCTGTCGGCCCCTTCTCCTCCCGCCTTCACGCTTTCCCAGCATCACGGTCTTTTCCAACGAGTCGGCTCTTTGCATCAGGTGGCTAAAGTTTTGCAGCTTCAGCATCAGTCCTTCCAGTGAATGTTCAGGGCTGATTTTCTTAAGGATGGACTGGTTTTCATTTATTTATCTATTTTTAATGGAAGGATATTTGCTTTGCAATGCCGTCTTGCTTTTTCCCATACATCAGCGTGAATCAGCCATAGGTATACACATATCCCTTCCGTCGTCAACCTTCCTCACCCCTCACCCTCCTTCCCACCCTTCTAGGTTGTTACAGAAAACCAGGCTGATTTCCCTGAGGCTTGAGTGGTTTCCCGTACTTGCAGTCCAAGGGACTCTCAAGAATCTTTTCTGATCCACTTACATACGCGTGAATATATGTTCTTTTCCAGATTTGGTAATAGATTATCATAGGATGTTAATAGAATTCTCTGTGCTGTTCAGTAAATCCTTTTTTTTTAATAAAAAAAAATCAGTAAGTCCTTTTTTTAAAAAATCTGTTTTATACATAGCTGTGTGTATCTGTTAATCCCAAACTGCTAATTGATCCTTCCCCTGTGCGTTCGCCTTTGGTAAATGTAAGTTTGTTTTCTCTGCCCCTGGGTGTGCTTCTGGTTTGTATATGCCAAGCTCCTTTTCCCATTTCCTGATGGATCCTAGGGTGTTTTACAGACAGGGAGAGGTGGTTTTTTTTTTTTTTGAAAGCTCTCGGCAAGACAGCCTTTGTGTAATCTCTGGCATCAGAGGCTGATGCTCAGAGTTCCATCAGATGCAGGTAAAAGTCAGTTCAGCGACGATGCTCCTCGGCGGATAAAGGCTGCCGGCTGTTCTTTTCGGTCTCAGCTTTGAGGATTCTCTGCAGAAAGCAGAGGCTGAAAGGATGATCTCGGGGGCGGTGTTCGATTATAGAAGCTTCGCCAGCCGGCAGTGGCCTCGTGGCTCCCTGCGGGTCCGAATGACATTTGAACGCGGAGGCTTCCGATTTTGCACAAAAGAGGCTGCTTCAAATAGAGCAGAGAGCAGGGTCAAGAAGAGGTGATCGCTTTTCTTCTTTGTCTTCATGGGAGAGACCCAGGGTGAGGCGTGGTGCCCTTCTGGGTTTCTGTGGGACGCAGTCTTACCAGGTGACATGTTATTTATGCCTCCCGTGACCCACGTTATACCCACGGAACCCGTGGATGAAAACATTTTCGAATCAGATGGAGGGGCTGGTTGTGCAGGCCTGAGAGTGAACACACTTGGAAATGAGTGCTTTTTCAGGGTCGTGAAATGTACTGTAATTAAGACAGGATGATGGAGCTTTTTTTTTAGCCAATTGAAAGAAATTTAAAAAAGCATGTGATTATGTTTTAATTGCTTTCTGTCTCCCTTACGTATGTCGTAAGTTGCTTCAATTGTGTCCGAATCTTTGCGAGCTTATGGACTATAGCCTGCCAGGCTCCTCTGTCCATGGGGATTCTCCAGGCAAGAATATTGGGGTGGTTTGCATGCCTTCCTCTAGGGGATCTTCCTGATCCAGGGATTGAATGAAAACAGTCATAACTATATATATATATATCCTCTGTCTTGAGCCTGCCTCCCTCCCAGCCCCACCCACTGCCCTAGGTCATCACAGAGCACGGACATATACACACAGCCATGGGTAAAACAGACAGTGGGAAGCTGTTGTGTAGCACATGGAGCTCAGGCTGTGATCCATGAAAGGTATATAAAAAAAAATCAGACAACAATTTGGGAGTTAAACTAGGTTGTATTAGAGAAAAATCAAAATGTTCTCTGGCTTTATTGAGAGATAATTTTTGTTACAAAGACTCTTGAGAGTCCCTTGGACTGCAAGGGAATCCAACCAGTCCATTCTGAAGGAGATCAGCCCTGGGATTTCTTTGGAAAGAATGATGCTGACGCTGAAACTCCAGTACTTTGGCCACCTCATGCAAAGAGTTGACTCATTGGAAAAGACCCTGATGCTGGGAGGGATTGGGGGCAGGAGGAGAAGGGGACGACAGAGGATGAGCTGGCTGGGTGACATCACTGACTTGATGGACATGAGTTTGAGTGAACTCCAGGAGATGGTGATGGACAAGGAGGCCTGGCGTGCTGCGATTCATGGGGTCACGAAGAGTCGGACACGACTGAGCGACTGAACTGAACTGAACTCTCTAAATTCATCCCACCCTCTCCTTCCCCCTTGAGTCCACACTGCCTTCTCTATATCGGCGTCTCTATTCCTGCCCCGTGAATAAGTTCTTCAGCACCATTTTTCTAGACTCCACATATATAGGTCTTGATGTACGACACTTGTTAATCGCGTTTGGAGTTGCTTCACTCTGTATAACGGGCTCTAGGTTCTTCCACCTCATTTCAGCTGATTCCCATTTGTTCCTTGTCCATGGCCACGTAGTACTCCGTCGTGTGTATACGTAATTCGCATTTGTTCCTTTTCATAGTTGAGTGATATTCCATTGTGTATATCCATGCCATATCTCTCTATCTTTGCCTCTATCGATGGCCATCGAGGCATTCTCTTAAGGAGTAAACTTGACTCTTTGGAGAGAAATAGCCTCGAGAAGAACCATGATTAAGTACAACTGTGGAATCTAAAATAACCAGAGCACCCCTAGTGAGTATAATAGAGAAGAAGCCAGCCCACAGATACAGAGCGCAGAGGAGTTGTTAGCAGTGGTGGGGAGGACAATGCAGAGAGAGAGGGCTAACAGGTACAAACTGCTATTTGTAGAATAAAATAACCAGAAGGATATAGTGTATAGCACAGGGCGTCCCCACGTGGCTCAGTGGTAAAGAATCTGCCTGCCAGCACAGGAGACTCACGACGTGCAGCTTTGATGCCTCCAGGGCCAGGAAGATCCCCTAGAGGAGGGCAGGGCAGCCCACTCCAGGATTCTTGCCTGGAGAATCCCATGGACAGAGGAGCCTGGTGGGCTGCAGGCTATGGGGTCGCAAAGAGTCAGACACGACTGAGCAACTGACACTTTAATAGGTCATCGGATGGACAACTCTGTGTCTCAAACAACCTGTGTTCATATTCCTGGACGTCTAATGGATGGAGCAGTGCTCAGAGGTTTCTGAGATGCTATTCCTGGGTTATCATCCTTGATGTGGCTCAGATCAAATTTTCCATCTCTTTTGCACACTGAATGACTAACTTTTCACTTCCTGTTGCAAGTTAGGTGTGGCTAGTTTTATAAAGTTGGGGGGTGGTAAATGAGAGGGAAGTCAGATAGCGTGCATGCTTGTTCCAAATTGGGGCAAGTGTGGCAATCCTATGATGGTAAGATTCCCACAGTAAATCCTACAAAGGTAGCATTCTGACAGCTGAACTGCCTCTGAGCTTGTCTGATCATCGACTGAGTATTTTTATATAAAGACGACACCTGCTTCATTGATCACAAATCTTAACGCGCTCTGTGACTTTCGAGGGATGTTCATGATATGAAGTCTGGACTCTTTAGTCAGACTCTCAAGGGCCTTCAAGCCCTGGTCCAAGCTTTGTCCCTTCTTTATCTTCTGGGTGCTGTTCACTTGCTCGGTCGTGTCTGACTCTTTGCGACCCTGTGGACTGCAGCATGCCAAGCCTCCTTGTCCATCACCAAGTCCCAGAATTTACTTAAACCTAGGTCCATTGAGGCGGTGATGCCATCAACCATCTCATCTTCTGTTGTCCCGTTCTCCTCCTGCCTTCAATCTTTCCCAGCATCAGGGTATTTTCCAGTGAGTCAGCTCTTCTGGTACAGATCCCCTACCCACTCTGCCTGCACCCCTTGGGAATAACCTGCCGCAGTCCTGGTTAACTATTTACTTCCTAGAATCTTTTGGGTCCTTTGGACCTTCAGGATTTGATTACGGTCCATTTCCTGCCCAGCACGCCATACGTGAACAATGACTTTTAAAATCATCTTTTAATCCAAGTTCCAGTGTTGATTTTGTAGTTGAAGCATAGAAAGCCAACGTGTTTGTCTCTCAGACGTGTCTGACTCTGTGTGACCCCCTGGACTGTAGCCCACCAGGCTCGTCTGTCCATGGGATTCTCCAGGCAAGAACAGTGGAGTGGGTTGCCATGCCCTTCTCCAGGGGCTCTCCCTACCCAGGGATCATACTCAGGGAAGGAGAGACGATTTTTTGCATATAAAGATTTGTTAGTTTCAGGAGCATAGCCAAATGAGTCAGTTATATATACATATGTCTGTGTGTGTGTGTATTGATAGATTCATCCGTCAACACACTTGTCTGTGAAGAAGTCATTGTGTTTTCATGGACTAAGACTTTATATATTGCTTGGATCAATTTCTTTATATTTTGTTGAAAACGTCTTGTCTACGTTCATGAGAAATTATCCACACTTTCATTTTCTTGTACTTTGTTTATTTTTGACATGAAAGTTAGCTTTGTAAGGTGAAAAAAGTCATTTTTTACAGATTTATTTTTCATTGAAATGTAGTTGATTCAGTGTGTGTTAATTTCTGCTGTATCGCAAAGTGGCTTCGTTATACATATTGATATATGTACATGCTTGCTCATATTCTTTGTCATTACCGTTTATCCCAGGATATTGGATATGGTTTAAGGTATTGCTGACGGAGATATAGGTAAATATATATTCTTTTTTCAGATGCTTTTCCATTAATAATGACTTTTGCTTCCCTGGTACCTCAGATAGTAAAGCTTCTGCCTGCAGGGTGGGAGACCTGGGTTCGATCCCTGGGTACGGAAGGTCCCCTGGAGAAGGAAATGGCAACCCACTCCAGTATTCTTGCCTGGAAAATCCCATGGACTGAGGAGCCTGGTGGGCTACAGTTGCAAAGAGGTGGACACGACTGAGCGACTTCACTTTCACTTTCTTAACAGATGAGTGTGTATTAAAGGTGGATGCATAAATGAATGATGCCTTTGAAATTCTCAGGGAAGGTAAAGACCGTCTTGCATGTAAAAAGCACTTAGACATACATCACAAAGCATCTCAGATTATCTCCAGGGATCCATGAGTCTCCTGAAGTTCATTGCTTCAGCAGAACCCGTGGGCCCCAGAATGGGAGCAGAGAACTCTGACACAAGGCAGTGTCTTTTATCGTCTTCCTTTTTAAACATTAAAACCTTTAAACAGGCAGTGCCATGCTTCAAGTGGCCGCTCTAGAAATAATTCAAAGTGAATTTCATTTCACGCTGACCCAGTCAAAATATTGATTAGAAGCAAGAGAAGGAGGCTTGGGTGAGTTAATGAAGCCGTGGGGAAAACAGATTGTGTTTAGAAAGAAAAGTGTGATGGGCATACAGACGGCCGGCAGAGTTAAGTTTGCTCCTTTTTATTCTGCTTCTTGCAGTGGAAGGATATTCTGGAAGCTGGAGTGAAGGTCAAGGCAAAAAAAAAAAAAACAACAAAAAAAACCCAACCTATATCAAGGTACTAGGTCCGATGAGAAAGACTGTATCTCCCCCAAATTGTGTCCTGTCAGGCTGATTTCTCAGCATCTTCCTTCTCCCTTCTACAACTGAGCTGTTCGCACACCTTTATCATCTGGGATGCTCAGCTATGGGGAGGGTGGAAGTAACACAGGAGCCACAGAATGCTGTCCGCAGGGAAATGGTGGCTGCTACGAGCATTATTAAGCAATACCTGACGTTCCTTTGGCCACCTGATGTCAAGAGCCAACTGTTTGGAAAAGACCCTGATGCGGGGAAAGATGGAAGGCGGGAGGAGAAGGGGACGACCGAGGATGAGATGGCTGGATGGCATCACCGACTTGATGGACGTGAGTTTGAGCAAGCTCTGGGAGATGGTGATGGACGGGGAGGCCTGGCGTGCTGCAGTCCAGGGGGTCACAAAGAGTCGGACATGACTGAGTGCGTACACACACACACACACACACGGTATCCTTGTCTTCTGTCTCCCCCCACTTCCCTTTATCCACACTGAAGTACTGGAGGTTCATCAATGTTCTAGGCTCAACAGAAGGATTGCAAGCTACCCACTTGCAAACATGAAAGACCTGACCTTCCGGCTTTTTGCAGACTGTTCATCCCACATGGAAGGTACACTTTGGGTTCCATTGGCAGGAAGTGACGAATTAGACATCAGTGCCTGAAAGTTGCCTAAATGTTCCAAGAAAAAATGATAGTTATGTCAGATGGTGGGGCTAGTAAGTAACCTTGTGGTAATCATTTTGCAATATATACATGATCACATCCTTGCATTATACAGACATATACATTGTTACACATCAGTTATATTTCTGTACCCCTGGAATAAAAAACACACATGCTGATGTTATAAAAAGGGGTCACCTATGCCTG